>JANHFT010003242.1:22057-63576 GCA_032467955.1 Pseudoxenodon macrops | reverse complement strand
AACTGAATACAGTATTCCAAGTGTGGCCTTACCAAGGCATTATAAAGTGGTATTAACACTTCACGTGATCTTGATTCAATCCCTCTGTTTATGCAGCCTAGAACGTGTTGGCTTTTTTGGCAGCTGCTACACACTGCTGGCTCATATTTAAATTGTTGTCCACTGGGATGCCAAGATTCCTCTCACAGTTACTACTGTTGAGCAAGGTACCACATATAATGTACCTGTGCATTTTGCTTTTCTTGCCTAAATCTAGAACCTTACTTTTCACCATTGAACCATTGTTAGATAGTGCCCAATGTTCAGGTCTGTCAAGATCCTTCTATATCTTGAGCCTATCTTTTGGAGTGTTGGCTATTCCTGCCAGTTTGGTGTCATCTGCAAATCTGATGAGCCCCGGGCCTTGAGTTTGACATCCCTGGTGTAGAGTCTATATTTCAGTTTCATATGATATACAAATAAAAAAATATATCAGTAACATTAATTGAATTTACTGTAGTTTTGAATCTTATGTGATGATTTATACTGTATTGACTATGAACTTAATTAAGTTTTAATTCTTAGAACTTAATAGCAACATTCTGTCATTAAAATAATGTTTAATTTTCATAATAATATACTAGAAAATTATGGTTATATTTTTAATTCCTTATTTATTCATTTGCATTTTATTCTGTTATCTCTCTCCCCCCCCCCCCTCTCTCTTGTTTATGTCTTTTACTATTTTTCCTCCGAAAGCTATTTTTCTGAAATAAAAGATGAGGCACATTTTCAGTGAATATGTGTAAATTAATTCTGTTTGAATATGTGAAAATAAAGACTTCTCACCTTCTCTATTTCTGCACAAGTCATTAGTGTGGTTAGAAGAAAGACATCTGATTGGAAGTATTGTGGTTCACAAAGAAACAAAAGAAGTAGATTTCTGTAATGGCTGGTAAGCAGAAAGTATAATTTAGAAGCAACACTATGTAGAAAGTTATAAGTTCAGTCCATGTTGGCTCTCATAAGAAACAAATAGTGAGATAAAGTGACTATTAGTCAAATAAAATAAATGTAGAATTTCAAAATTTCATGTAGAATTTCATGCAGTTCATCATGGCAATGAATGAATGAATGTTGTATTCATGACAACCAGGAGCTTCTGCAGTGCAAAAACATTAAACAAAAAGAATAGAATTGAAACAAGGAATCATATGGCAATTTACACCCATCTCTGTTGGGTAAGTTTAATTGTAGAGTTTTATATCTCTCTTCCTGGCCCAGAGGTTTTCTTGGAGGACACAACTTGGGAATTAAAAGAAAGGTCTATATCTCAGCAATCTGGTGTGCAATGTATAACATGTACTGGACAGAGAAACACATGTGCTTTATACTCATTTTTCATTCAACTTGATGAAACAGAATTTCCTTGAAAAATTATTTCAAAGTAAATCTTTTTACCCTTATTTGGTTATGAGTTGACCTGTAGCTAGAGGCATATGAAAACTTCCTGCCTCTCATTGTACAGCCTTTTCCTCAGCAGTTTATAGACAGACTGGTTTCCTACGATTGAGTTTAGTCTCAAAAAAGGTTATCACTGAGGAAGATCTCCCACTGGGCTTTTTCAGTACTTGTGTTATTTTTACTGCTAAGGGACAATCTTGTCTTCAAGACTGTGGTTGAAAAAAAAGATCCTTCTACTAGAAACATTTGAAGAAATTGACCAATGACTTTGGAGTGTTCCCAGCTCTAGACTGCCAAGTTCAGTTGTCAATTTTTTACTGCTGTCCTTATGATCCATTTTTCTGTCAGTTATGACTCCTAAATATAAATAATTTCTAGATATTGTATTTCTATTGTTGTTGTTGTTTGACTTGAGGTGTTTGGAAGTTCAGAATGCAGTTATTTCAAATATATAAAACTCTAATGGCAGACAAACTTTGATTAAATGAAGATAAGGAAGAAAAAAGAAGGTATGAAGCCAATCTTGTCAGAGCAACAACAATTGTGTATATGAGCATATAACTTTTGTGTATACAAAAAAATCTCATCTGCATCTCACCTACACATGAAGGGAACTATAGACAACCGATATTATCAGACTGATTGAAATCAAATGACAACTAATTTTCAACTGATAATTTTTTTCTAAGGCAATTAAAATACCAGTTTACCTTTTCTATATAAATTTTCCTTATTCCAAATGCCTATACTTTACTGCCTTGTTTCTATTCTTCCTATAATAAAGCCTGTTAATTGGGACCTGTTTTCTCTAATTATGCATAACTTATATTAAGAGGGTCTCCTTTACTCAAAAAAGTAGCATTATTCTATTGCTAAAATATTATATTTTGCTGAGTGTCACTTTGTTATTTTTCAATGATATTCCTTCTACTGTGCCTTGCAGAGCAACGGGCTATTTATTGAAGAGAGCTGTTATTCTCAGACATTTGTAAAATTCACTGAGAAATTCCTATAACTCAAAACAGTATTCCCGTGTACCTAATTTGGTTTACAGATTTACATTCCCAATTACAGGACCACTGTACTGCATAAGAACCATCACATGCTTTTCTGTTGCTAGTGGTTACAGGGAAAAGGGTGAGAACTGGCTGCCACCAGTCACATGACAGCCTGAAAAATCTAATACATTCAGACAGCTTGCTCTTAGTTGGCTTATGTCTTGTTATTATCAAATGATTGCATCTCTTGACTTGATGAATATATGACTGCCAGTTAGAAATAGTGATTATTCCATTTTACTGGAACATAATGGATTGATGATGTCTACAGAAAAGTGTTAAACGGAATAGCCATGTCAAACATCTTTCTCCAAAAGATACAGTTCTAAGTGCTTTATTTGTACTAGATTGTTTTTTTTTGAGCAGATTAGGTTTGTAGACAAGAACCAGGGTCTTTTTCATATTTAGCTAAGTCTGCAAATTTCTACAGCTTTCTGTTCAGTCTCTTTCTTCAATCTCCAGTGAATGGAAATGAGGTTGTTACAATTGTCCTTGTTCATATCTATTCAACTAAATCTTTCTGTCATTTATCATGTCTATATTGCTGGACCTTTCAGTCCCTCTTGTATGGCTTAAGACTAATATACAGAGCCCTGCATGTGCTTATCAAAACTAGCATATTTTAAATTGCAAAACAAAATATTCTCTCTAGCAAAACTCACACTAACTGAATGATAGGTCATTAGACGAAGATATTTCAGTGATATACAGGGTGGAAAGGAGGGCTTAACTTCTCTACATAATAAATACTTTCATTTTTAGAATGACTAAACATGAACACAGGTGTTATGTGGGCACCAGTGAAACGAAACGAAACGAAACGAAATGAAACGAAACGAAACGAAACGAAACTAAACTAAACTAAACTAAACTAAACTAAACTAAACTAAACTAAACTAAACTAAACTAAACTAAACTAAACTAAACTACTTCTGTAATATAAATTTTCACACTGGATCCATAAGTATTTTGAATTTTATAAAAGGTTGATGCTGCCACAACCCAGAAGAACTGTGCCCTTCCTATCCTGAAAAAAAAAAGTATTACAGTAAGCTGAGACTGTTAGGGAGCACCCATCTATTTGTAATCTTATAGCCAGCCATCCCTATAACAGCCATTTTGAAAGCACCATCCAAAAGCTTTTAATATTTAAAATTGTTCCTTTCTGTGAGATATTTAGCTACATTGCTAAGCCCTCCTGCAGCTGAAAGTATACCTTTTTTTTTGTCTAAATCAAAGAAGAATCTCTGTTAAGAGAGTAGTGAAGATATTTTATTGGGACTACTGTATAATCAAGTTTGCAAATTCTTCTTCCTGCTGGACATGAAAGCATGTATAAAAATTTGCTAAATAGTTTTCTATGGCAAAATCTCTTAAAAGAAATAAGCTTAATAAACTCATAAGGATAGAAAAGGTTAACCAAGGCCAGTTGGTAGGCACTTTTGCTGCAGGCCAGGGCTCTGAATCAGAAGAAGTCTGCAGTATTGCCTGTTGCTGGATTAAGGTTCATGGTTTACAAATATAATAAACAAACAGACAGTTTCTATTTCTATTTATTATTCATTTTAATTATGTTCCTGATCATTGTTAATGATGGCAAAATTTGGGATAGAAGAAACAATCCAGGGTAGATTATTCAGTTACTTCAAATCTATTTAAAATATGGTTATTGCTAACAAATATAAACTCTAGGCATGTAGAGGAAAGACTGGAAACAATTAATCCAAAAAATAAATCTTTCTCTGCTATGATTAGCAACATTTATAATAAATAGGTTTTGAGGCACACAGATTTAGTAGTCTGCAAATTTATTTCAACTGATATCAGAGCTGATTCACTTTTGTGACAGAATGAGTATTCTGCCTCAGCTGGGATATTGGGGAGGACAATAGAGAAGGCAAGATATGCCATTGCCCTTCCAAGTGCTGTGTGGCTCTGTCACAAACACTCATTCACTTGCTTCATTTTCCTAGGCACAGTTGAGTGAAAGAATAATACCCACAAAAATATATGTATTTCCACTGGGCTTGGAAACCAATTAATCAGTACCGAATGAGCCTTATTGGACATTGGCCAGCTCAAGGGAATATGGTGTGTTGACAATTTTTGTCATGTGAATTCCAGTTAGTGAGATTAAACAATCCCATAGGCAATGTAAGATTAACATTTGGGTTTCATAGAAAATGGGGATAAAGCAGCTGCAAATCATATACAAGGATAAATGGATGATCAGAATAAAAGCAATTAACACTGTTTTATTGAATAATTCGAGAGAATTTCTTTATCAGCTGTGAAGGGTATGAGGCAAAGATGGAAAAATATGCCCTGGTCAAACCACCCACAATGGGTTGTCTTCATTGGGCAAGTTTTATAACCTTTCAACTCTCTCCCAACTTTCATCCCTTCTGGGATTGCCTAAATTCTTTTGGGAAAAATAAGTCAGGAAATAGTTGCATTCTTTAGGCATCAGCAAGGAAAGGTTATATATTACCAAGGATTAGTTTCATTGTTAAGTGCAAGCAAATATTGCATGCCTAGTTAAGACAAAAGCAGAGAAATAATTGTCTAATTGAGGTAAGGAAAAACTAGCTTGTACAAGCAAGTCTTTGGGTACCAATTTAAGATACAGTTCAATCACAGGTCAGGGTATCACAATTTACTCTTGGCTCTGGTTCTACCCATTGTTAGGTCATGCCATTCATCTTGAAGGTCTCAACATCTGCCCTCAAGCAAAAAAGGTTCCTCCCATACTGTGAAGGACACTACTTAGTTATCACTATAACTTATTAATTAATGTTTAACTAGACCTGCTGCCAATTTGACATGCATCTGCTACCCTGTGCCATCCTTCTGGCTGATGTGCGGCAGTTAGCAGGAGCCTTGCCCTCCTCTAATGTAGTTTATTTGTGTGATTGTGGACCTTTTGCATCTTGGCATGATTAAATTTCCAAAAATCACATAAGGCTGATAAAATAGTCACATATACGGTAGTGGCATGCCTGTATATTCAATTGTGTTGAGCATTTCTATGGAAGAATGAATTTCTCTGAAACAAAAAAATGATACATGCAATTACCAAGGTCATAGTTGGTTTTTTTATTGTAGTGATGTTACTGACAGCTGCTCCACTTAGACATGTAAGTACTTGCTGAGAAAGTGGGGGAGGGATGGAGAGTGAAGGTTAACTCCTTAGGAGCACCAGCAAGCTGCCATGTGTATTTCAAAAGAAAGAAGTATAAAAGAATCCAGAACAGGTAGAGAAAAGGGAAAGGTTTTCTTCTAAGTTTGATAAAAGGTGTTGCTGGAGTGAGGGGTGGCTGGACAAGACATGGAGCAGAGGAAGCAACATCTGGAAGAACCAGAAGACAGAGGATCCATGGCCAGGGAGAAAATCCAGGAAGATGCCTGAGGTAGCTGGAAGAAAGAAGAAGCTGTAGAAAAGAGCTAGCAGAAAGGATCACGCACTCATGCAGCGTGATCCTGAGTGAACCAACAGCAAAAATATCTGGAACCTACCCCTGACCATGATGTGTCTTTACTTACAAAAAACCAGAATTATGCAGGTAATATTTTCCCTTATGACACTCTATGAAAGCAAAAATTGGAATTTGAAGAAGCAGTACAGAAAGAGGGTTGGCTCTTTGGAAGCCACTCAGAATTCTCATTCAAGATACAAATTGACAAGAGTCAAATGGTCATTCTTTGAACATAGTATGTGAAGACCTAGCCCTCTTTAGAAGTCAATAATGCTTGGAAATGTGGAAGGAAAAAGAAGAAGATGGCAGCAAGGCAGATGGACTATATTTGTAATCGGTACAATTTCAGAAGACTTAAATAATCGCATTGGGAACAGATCCTCCTGGAGAAAATCTATATGATCCTTAAGAATCAGCACTGACTTGATGGCACATAATCAAACAGTGGCTTGAAAATATTCCTGAACTACTTGAGAAATATTGACTGTTGTGATTTCAAGAATTCCAAGAAAGATGTCTGTCTGTCTTCTATCCAAATATTACTAACTGAAAATGAAATCTGAACATTTTATCATTTTAGATTAGGCTGTTAAAGACTGTTAGAATCCTAAAACAGCAGCAATAGTTTTGCCCTGTCTTGCAATGAGGATAATTAATCTTTTTTTGGATAAATAATATTAATTGTGTAATTTCAACTATATTAACTAGCATTCTTGCGCACTTTCTAGGTTTAGTATTGATACTGGTGAAAAAATTGACAGTGTGCTGGAACAACGGGTATTTGAAGGTTCCTTCACACTTTACTGAGATTATTGGATTTGACTAGTTTATGTGATGCAAGCAGAATGTCTGCCTAACTATTTTAGCAAGACCCAAGGATAGGGGCTGTCTGATAAAATGTAAAGCAGCTCTTTGTTCAGACATTTCTTTTGACTGTTTCACTGTGTACTTTCTTTGTTTACAGCTTTATGCAGTTGTAAACATTTATCTGGCAGGCCAATTATGCACTGTAAGAAAAAAGAAACCCACTGTGCTTAAATTCCTAAGCTCAGACAAAATTTAATTAAAACTTGGAAGAAATGTAAACTATGTACTATGAGAAAAAAACTGCCTATCACTGGTCTTCCAGCCTTCTCAATTTCTTTTCAAATTATGGTTTTTTAAAAAAAGTTTAAATACTTTCACTAATTCCAAATTTATTCTAAGTAAGGCACAATCAGCCTTTGCATTCAGAGACATGATGAGGATTTCATCCTTTGAAGACTGCAGTAGGATGTGTAGCAAGGCTGGGATTTTTTAAACCTCTTTTGCTTTATTGTTTTATTAGCAAATATTTTAAGTTGTATCAATATGTTAAACCTATTGGCAGATTGGCACAACTATTTTATTCATTTTCTAATGACAATCAGTGGAAAATATATTTTATAATTTTGATTGCTCCTGAATTTCAGTGGTATAAACTTTTTTTAAAAAAAATGCGTTATCATTGTTTTAATTGCTAAAGTACAAAGAGAACAATTAAAAAGAAATCAAAACAACAATAAAGCAGACTTCACAGTGATATCCTTTTGTGATGTCTGCAAGAGTTAGGATTTGGAGGCCCTGTTGTGCAGTTTCATTTCCTTACCACTCAATTAGTTGTATTGGGAGAAGAGAGGCCGAACTCAGCACTGGGCATCCCAACATGGGATACCCCAAAACCTGACCATTTCCCCCTTTTTATTTAATATCTGTGAAACTACTGAGGAAGTCTCAGTAGTTTGCATTATTAATAGTATGTATTATGTCAGGTGTCATCAATATACTGATTTATATTTTCCAAATCAGTAAGAAAATCAAGGAGGGGTTGCAATAGAAACCCCGAATAAGTTGCTTGGATGTTGTGAGGATTGGATGGTGAGGAACAGAAAGAGGCTGAACTCCAGCAAAGGCAGAGTTATAGTTGGTACAAAACTTCCCTGGCTTTATGGGTGGTCCATCTCTTACTTTAGATTGTTTGCACTTCCCTGAAGGAGCTGGTGTGCTGATCTTGGAATCCTTCTGGACTTACAACTTCTTCTGAAACAGCAGGTGATATCAGCAGAAAATGGGTTTGAGGGTTGCACCCTCTCTTGAACTAAGTGGCTCTGAAGACAACTCATTTTTCTGTTCATCTTTCAGCTACTATCAAACACTAGACTACTGTAGTATTTTTTTTTATTTGGGTGCCCTTGAAGATAACTCAGCAGCAGAAGCTGGCTGCCTACTTGCAGACAGATAATACTTGAGAAATAATTGGAAAAAGTTGCTCTGGTTGCCCGCAGACTTCCATTGCCCAATTTAAGGTGCTGATAATTACCTATAAAGACATGTTAGTGACAGACCCTGAAAAGCTCCTTGCTTAAATTCACTTGATTTCTGGCAAGACCTTTATTGCCAGTAGAGTAACAGAATCCTGAAAGCCTATCAAAGCAGTTATCCTGTTCATCTTATATCTAGCATAACTAAGGTGGAGTTTCTCTGAGTCTCTATCTCATCCTTGTAGGAAAAATGCCCATTCAGATAGGAACCAAAGCCATTGGGGATACCAGTAGCTACAACAAAGTACATATCAATGACCAGTAGAAATACAGAGATTAATGGGCTGCTCATTAAAGAACCATAGAATCTCCACATCCTTCATTCATCTTTTACAATGGTCCTCTTCCTCCTTTGCTTTCACTGGCTCTGTTAGACATTCCATCACATATTATATAGCTTAGGCCTTTTTACCTTCAGAATCACCTCTGGGTAGAATTACACCATCTTACAAGGAAGAGGATGCCCACCTCAGCGGAGATTAAGGTGGCTGAGACTCGCAGAATTCCATTTTTGAATGATAGTCCCATCCTTTTGGAAAAGCATGCCCTCTGAATTCAGTTTTTCCTCTATCTTTTAGTCTTCCAGGAAAATGGTGAAGACAGTTCTCTACCATATGGCATTTGACAATGTAATATTTTAATTAGAGCAGCAACTGATTTCATTTTAACATGCTGCATTATAAATGTTTTGGCTCTGTATATTGGAAGCTGTCCAGAGTCATATGAATAAGCAGATTTCAAATGTTGGTAATAAAAAAAATGTATGCATAAAATAAGGTTTCATTAGAAGATGGTTCTCTTTTTAAACAACAATTGAATCCTGGCCACACAGTCAAGGCATAATCAGTGGCACAGTCCTTTGGAGAAACAAAACAGGGACATAAAGATTATCCATGTTTGTGTGGGTTGATGGCTTCTGCTCTACTGTGTCTATGCAATAAACACAATAAAATTGTACTACCTACCAGTAGTTGTCTTCTGGATCTAAAGCAGTCTTATAAGAATATTCATTTAATATGTTCCTAAACATTTCTAAGTTTATGAATAAAATAAAAAATGTTTCTTAGGGGGAAAAAATCTCAGTCTTCATAAAAAAAATTGGCTAGCCTTGACAAGCATTCTTAAAATCTATGAGGAAAGCTAAGGAATATAAACATATTTTTATTATATCATTAGAAGACAATACATCAGTTCACAAGAACTAAAGAATCGTGGTGGAAAGGTTGCAGTTGAAAATCAAAGCTGCTTAAAGTCATGAAAATGAGATTATACTAACTGTATTATAAACCCTTTGAGGTTTTCTGTACTGGTAAAGGAACAACGTAGAATCTCATGGACATTTACGCCATGGGTGTTCTCTGAAATGGTTGGGTTTCATAATTTATATGAAGCTTCCTATTTAGAGTTGACAAATGAATTCCATATCCTTTGAAGTAGAAAGAATATAGTAAGCTCAGATAAACAGGAACATGCACAGACCTCAATATTATACAAAAAAAGTATCAAATTCAATGTCTTCTCCTAAATGTTTCAAAACAATATGGGATGTAGACACAACAAGTGTACTTGTTGACTCATCTTGAAACTCTTTATAGCATAAAATTATTTTTAAATCTATTTGGCAAGCTATCTATGGTTGATTATAATTGATCGCTAAATAATGAAAGGCAGATTGAGTCAAATTTGACTTCATGAACATATCTATCTTTCTTAACACTATAGAAAAATTTTCTACTATTTTTGCTCCATTAAAAATTGCATCATATTACCGTAACTGTTTTTTTCTAAATTGTGTTATAAGTATTGCAATCAAGTCTATGACAGATTGCCGTCTGTGATGACAACGCACTTTAAATTACTCACTTCAGCTGATACTTGAGAAAATTCAAAAATGTTCATAATACTGTTTAATAATTAATACTTGTATTTTTATTGCACATTTCCCTTCTAATATCTGCTTTAGTGCAAAACAAGAAATTAATTCAAGTTATGTTGTTGGCTGCCAAAACTATTGTAAAATATTGAAAAACTATACTATAGGTACTATTCAATTTATGACCAATATTGGGGCTGGACTTATGGTCATAAGCTGATATAGTCATAATTCAAGGCACTCATCTGACTGGACCCAATTTTACAAAAATTTTTGCAATGGTGGTTATGCAAATCACTGATCATTAAGCACATTCCACAGTTCCAAATGTAAACCAATTCATCCAATGACCCAAAGGTGCTTTTTCAAGAGGCAATTGGACTTTCTTTGTTTTGCCTTGAAGGCATTTAGCTTCTTGTCCAAGGTTCTTCAGTTCTCTTTAAAAAGCACCTTTGGGACAACCATGACCTGGATGATTGAGAATCTCCCTAGACACTATTCATCCAATGGGCATGCTTTGCCAGAAACTGACAAAAAATGCTGGAAACTGGTAAAAAAAACCATCACAAACCATGATTATATGGTCATGGAATAGTGCAACTGGTTGTAAAGGTGATCTGGTTGCCAAGTGTCTGAAATGCAGTCACATGACCACATGAGTTGACATGACACCTTATGGCAACTAGAAGTGCTGTATGGCCTATAAAGCATCCATTTCATGTGTGTTGTATATATATATACTATATATATATATATAATAGTTGAAAATGACTGGTTGTAAGTTAAGGGCTACCTGTATTACATTTTAAACGGCATTTAAAAATGAAAATCATAATATTGGTTGAAAAATTAACACAGCAACTAAACTAAAAAATGCAGATCATATATCTATGAACAATCTTTAATTTAAAAAAATGATTAAAGTTTTTATACGGTCTCCATTTTAAATTCTGCAAATAAAATTATTTCTAATAAATTGTTTCCATTTCCAAATTGTTTCCATTTATATTTTGGAATAGAAATAAATATATAAATGTTAAAGAAATGTGTCCTTTTTAGGATGTTCCACAAAATTATTTTTAAAAATATTTCGTTATATTTTGATATCTCACTTCATATCTGTAATGGAAGAATATGACATTACTGGAATTACAATTTCAATCAAAACTCCAGTGGAACTTATATTTTTATCTGAAATAAAACAACTTCACTTTACAGGCACTTTGGATATATCTTCAAAATAATAATCAGATGGAGTAGAACATTGTATTAAAAACAAAATTAACAGAGATTTGGTAACATTCTCATCTATAGAAAACTGCTAAAATATTTATTTCCATCTAAATTATCATATATTTTTCTTACATAAAAAAGTGGCTACTAAAGTTAAATCATGATAGGAATAAGTTAAATAATTGTTAATAGTTCATTAACGTCTTTATATACATCTCTTTAATGATATAGATCTTTGGCTTCTGTTCAGCATGAATTTAACAAGATTAAATCTTTCAAACTAGAATTTGTGTAGTCACCAGACAATGATCTTGGGAAAAGAGAAACAAATCTAGAATAAACTTGCTTCAGCCATCACTTTCTTGATCCTCCTCTTGTTCTTGATTCTCTCACACTAGCACCATTTGTTCACTTTATACGATCAAACCACTTCATTGACATAGATTCATTTCTTGCAATAACCTATATTCTATCTACTATCTTTCTAAAAGCATTTGCACATCAAAAATTTATCCCATCAATTTTACTAACCTTAATAAATATTATAGCAAAGTATGCAAATTATGTAATATGTTCTAATTTTTCACTATTTATAGTTAACTTGGAATTGTTTGCTCTGTTTTCCCTGTTAAATAGAAAAAAGACATTTTCCTGACTGGATGTTCATCAAATATCAATAACTTTGTTTTTCTGAAGTCTTTTATCACATTTATACCATTTATTTGTGCCACCTCACGTAATATTTTCCCCTCAGCACATTCATTCAAAATATTGCACAAATATTACAAGAATGGGATATTATAAGAATGTGTTTGTTGCCCCAAACCCATTCTTCTATTATCTCCATTTACTACTTTTATATTCACACACAACTTGATGATGTCAGTTCATAACTAATATATATATATATTTACTCCTTCATTGATAATTAAGTTATACTCTCAATTTCTAGCATACATTAATCAACTCCATTACATAAGATCAGACTGTTGTCATTATCATTGTCAGCCATTCAGTTGTGTCTGACCCTTGGCTTTCTATGAATCACCACTCTCCATGCCCCTCAATCAAGAAAGGCATGAAGCAGAGGAATGACCAATCAGGACATGTAGTAGCCAGCTGAGTACCAGCCTGACCTTGTTGCCAATGGAATTTGATCTGGGCTGGAATTACTGAAATTGGCTTGAGAAACAGATGGAGCAGCGTAGGAGATAATCAGCTTAGGCTATAGAACAGAATTACCCTGAGCGACTGAGAAACAGCAGCAGCAGGTAGAATGTTGTGCCCGCTACTGTTGATTTCCTCCAGTTCCTCAGAACTAGTTTTGGTCTGTGGCACTATGGCAAAGTCTATCAGAATTAAAATAGTGAATGGCCCCACAGATACTCAAACTGCCACCAGATAAATGTATATGTCGGGAAACATACAAGAGAGGTATTTTAATACTCATTTCAGCTAGAATTGGTTTTGGTGTCATCTCTCAATAGATAACAGCCTGGCATAAACATTTATTTTTCCCCACTTATTGCATTGACTTACTGGCACAGTATTCTCTGTACCTTGTATTTTAGCTTTTACATAGAGTAGTAGCCAGGTAAAATCTAGGCTGAAATGTTCATATCAGATCTGGGTTTGGAAGTTACAGATAACATCCTGATCTTTTTCCAAACCAAATAGTTCACATTTCAAATGCTGAGAGCTCAAATCCATGAGCTATTTTTCAAATAAATTATTTATTTATTAATAAATCTTATTATATATTAGATGACGAATGAGATTTCGTCGAAACGTCGCCAAAATACCCTCAATCTTACACGGGAAAAGACCCGAATACACCAAGACTTGCATATATATATATATATTGGTCATCACTTGCTTTTGCTAACTTACCATTTCAATATACACTCTTATAAATTAATTACAGTTGTATGATGGACATTTACCATGTACACATAGTGTGTTGCATTTGAGAGATAAGACACCACAAAATCAACAGATGTTCACACTAATTGAACAGCCTTCCTGCTGATATTCTTGGTTGAATTCTATACTAATTATCTCTTTATACATATTCTAAAAGAGTTCCATTCTTCATGTGCTAAATGGTTCCTAAACACAATAAGAATTTTTGGTAGCGTGCTGCCCAGTTTCCCATGGTTTTCTCCTGTGAATGAAGGACTGTTTAGTCTGAAAAAGGATGGAAGGGAATCAGCCTGTGATCTTTCATAAATCAACCTGCAGATATTATTGAATGCACCCATCAAACCAATATCACTATAACCAACATAATTTCCTGATGGCTGTGGAGATTTTCCTGTTAGTTTATCAGGCAAATTTAAATTAATTGGATCAAATATGGTCTAGCACGCTTTGAAGTCATATTTTGCGGTCGTAGTAGGGCCTACCTTTTGCTCACTACTGCAAATTCACATACACAGAATAATCAAATTGAGATTTATTTTTAAGTGGTCAAAGGCAAGAGGAGAATTCTAGACCCAAGGAGAAATTTAGATTGCTCAATATTCTGTTATAATCAATTATAACCGATTTTTATGATGATCCAGATTTTGGTGATAGTTAGGAACAATAATATTAGAATAACCTAATACAACCCAAAATCCAAATGACCACTAGATGGCAGTTTGGGGTCATTAAATGGTACAATCAGAATTTTTGTATTCAGATATGTATCTCAATTTTATCCTTTAACAGATTAACAGAGTTGGAAGGGACCTTGTAGGTCATCTAGTCCAACCCCCCCACTCAAGCAGGATACCCTACAACATTTCTGACAAATGGCAGTCCCAATCTCTTCTTGAAAGTCTCAAGTGATGAAGCTCCCACAACTTCCGAAGGCAACCTCTGTTCCATTGGTTGATTGTTCTCACTGTCAGAAAGTTCCTCCTTATTTTCAGATTGAATCTCTCCTTGTTCAATTTCCATCCATTATTCCTTGTCCAGCCTTCAGGTGGAAAACAGCTTGACCCCTTCCTCTCTGTGGCAACCCCTCAAATATTGGAACACTGCTATTACTTGCTTTACACTGCTTTACTTCAACAATTACTCATTCAGGTTTCATATCTTAAGAGTCTGTGGGGGGCAAATGGGGAAGGAGGAGTTAAGAAGAGGCAACACATTTCAGATGTTGGGAGTGTGGGAAGGAACCTTTCAAACAAACTCTGCCTTAATTGGCTCCTTATAAGTCTGCCTGGGAATTTACTCTTAAAAGTTTTCAAGATTATGTTTTATCCCCGGACTAGCATTTCTGAAATCTTACTTTGTGTGTTTGTCAACTATGTGGGGACTCATAGACACTGTAAGATAAACTACTACAGGCTTATGTATATTAACACCACATTTATTTTTGTCAAAGAAACCTTTATAAGCTGCGGAAATATAACGTGAAACTAATCATTCCTAAAACATTTTTCAGGACAAAATTATTCAGGGTCAGAACAGACTACCAACCAAAACTATAATCTTACTTTTCAATGATTTTCCTCTTGAATTGGCTAGACTTTAACACATCTTTTTTTTTTTGGCTGCAGTAATCTCCTTATTTAATCTTCCCCTCACTTTGCCTGCAGTTTTTTTAGTTTATTAATCCATTTGAGAACCAAGGATTTGAGAATTTATAAAATGCTGACAGAGTAAAAGTTGGATCAATTGCTTTGGAACATTAAAAGATAAACTGTGTTTAGATTAATGATGGTACAGTAGAGTTTAGTCTGCCTGAAACAGTCAGGAGACAAAGAGGCCACCATGATTTGCTTTTTCAGTAAATGCTTAAAAAGGTCCCTGGACTCTGGAATAAACTTTTTTACTTTAATAAATGTGCACATGATTTATTATAAAATATTGAATAAAATGATTTATGGCTTCAGGCTAACAGTAAAAAGAAGAATGGAGGAAAAGATGAAAAGATAGAAAATCTTCTTTAAATCAAGTTCAAGTCTTAGTTACTTTAAAGTAATATGTCCCAATCCTGATAACTTCCTTCAATACCAGAATTTCCCAGACAACATAGCTGTTACTGAAAATTCTAGGAGTTTACATTCATAAAATTGAAAATTGCCAAGCCTAGAAAATGCTACTTTATGGACATATCCATGTAATTTGCAAAACATGATATTAAGAGTAAAAGCTGAACTTCTATTGTCCCATTCTCCATGGTAGTAATTTGTAAGTAATTGTCAAGAATCAACAGGTCAAGAAACACAAGGACTAATTGATGCTCTCTCGCCTTTCATTAACTACTTTCAGTTCTCTCACTGTTACTAACATGAGGGGACTTCAAGATAAGATCTTGCAGGCAAAATAGTCATGTGTACTGTGATAGTCCTGGAGTTTTCTATAGCTTCCTCAACCAAATTGTGAGACATTTGGACCCAGCGCATACTCTGCAGACTTGTATTATCCACGATGCCTTAATTTATTCGAAGTGATCATTAAGACCATACTTTTTCTAAAGCACTTTCTGTTCCTGATGGTCAGTGGACAACATGGAACGAGCACTGGAGACAATGCAGCTATCTGGACAGCCTGTTGCCTTGTTTGGGGGAAGAATAAGTGGCTCAAGCAGAGAATTCATTCCTCATGGCAGGCTTGTATATTTTCTGCTCCAATTTATATTGTCAGAACTTCAGTCCAAATGACATACTTTCAACTCCTAGAAAAGAACAAATTGATATAAAACCCCAGTAAGCACGGTTATGTGCATTTGGCAGTATCTTGAATGAGACATGGTAAAATGTCTTTGAAAAAAAGATATTTTCTTGGAATAAGAATACATGGCTATTTCTCTATTATTTCTAAATGTCATTCTACTAGCATGAGGGTGTCCAATTTAAAAGTGTTCCTTGCCGTCTAAGGAAATAGTAATAATTCTCTTGGTATTTGAATAGGGGGGGTCTCTAAACCTTAACCTGGTTTAAATTCTTTATGCATTTAGATGACTTTAATGACTTTGAGGCTGGTAGCAAAAAAAGCTCAGTGCTGTCTAGCTCCTGGAAAAAAACATTAGGTCAGAAGGGATGCTCTCATTGATGATGAAGCCACTTTGCATTTTTCATCCCTTCCTTGTTAGTCAGACTTAAGCAGTTTGCTTCACCCTAAAGCCCAGCAATGTTGATCTGGAGTATAATTTAAATAAATTGTGATGCCACATGAATCTCTAATTATTACAAGTTTTCCACCAACTTTATGTCTCTGCATGTAGACTTCCCTAAAAAAAACACCTATAAACCCATCCCAAATAATAAGCGTTGGGATTCTTTTGTCCTGTCTTGTAGATAAAGAGGCAGAATGTAATAGCTTCCTGCTGTTCGTTTCCATCCTTTCCTACCAACAGGGATTCCGGTCAAAAACCTTTGATGGATGTCAATTAGGTTATTGTCAAGTGTCATACTTCGTTAACCCATTTTTAAGCCTTAACCATTTTCCTTTTCTTTCTCTTTCTTTCCTTTTTCCCATCCCCACTTTCTCTGGATCTACAATTCTAGCGACGGTTGCCCCCCCCCCCTTCATCCGCTCTTATTTGACAGGAGGAAGACGGCGCCGAGCAAAGACAGGCATGCGCAATGAGGCAGCTAAGCAGTCGCATTTCTACGGAGAGCACATGGCAAGCCTGCGAAGGCGAAACGTGCCGCAACGTCCCGCTTGAGAGACGCGCAGCAGGGTGGGGTTCCTGGGCTACTAGCCGGGCGGCGGGATATGAGAACCGGGGCTGGTTGTAAATGAGCTGCTTTGTTGGCCAAAGACCCCGGCGTGTCTGCTACTAGATCTAAGGGGAGCGAGGAAGAGGAGCGTGGGTCGCCCTTAGGCCAAAGGGAGAACCCCTTACGCGGTCTTTTCCTTCGGGGCGGGCGGGGGGGGGAGCGGGGGCTTTTGCCGCCTGCGCTGCAGGCTGCCTGCGTCAAAGGAGGTGCGGCTCTCCTTGCCCTGCCTTCCCACTCTTACCTCCCCCCTCCCCCGACTTTAAACGCCCATCCTCGGAAGCGCCGCGCACATGTCTCCTTTCGCCTCGCACATTAACGCGCACGCACACACACACACACCAGCGCGCCTGTTCGCCCCCCTGCCGGTGCAGCCACACTCTTGATTCCTCGTTGCGCCGACCTGCGCCACATTGCAGGAGGTACTGGAGGACTCGAGGGAGAGCCGCCCGAGGCACGCTGGGTGCCCCTCACTTCCGAGAGCAGGTAAGCCCGGGGTGGGGGAAGGATCTCCCTTCCCCCAAAAAAAGCGTTCAGACATGGGTGCGGTTCGAAAGGGAAAGTGAGCAAGGCGACGAAAAGCTGGCATCCAAGCTCGCCCAATTAGGGACTGGAGATCTAGCCGAGGAGGTATTCAGGGTTGTGCCAATCCCTAGAAATGGATGGGCATGTAGGTAAATCCCAGATTTCCAAGGAGCGTTCTCGACACCTCCTGCGTAATTGGGAAGGGAGCCCTCGGGAGATCGGGTGGCGGCAACCCAAACCCAAGAGTGCCCGCAGGAGGGAAAGAAAGCGGAATGAATCGATAATTATAGGAGTTCCCATCAATGGTGAGCATTGTCTACACCCCCCTCCTCCTCCTCCTCCTCCCCACCCCCACATCCCCATCTTTGGAAGGGGATCGGGGTAAAACTTCCTCGCGGTTGGAATCGAAATGGGTTTAAATGACATTGCAGAAAGGAAGAGAATCGACGATTCTGGCCGCTTACGGAAAGCAAGCAGATGGCACCAAAACCACCGGCAGGAAACACCCTGTAGGTCAGACAGGAGAGGAATTCGGGACGGTCTGGAGAGGCTTAAACGGAGGGAACCGATACGGGAGGAGAAAGGCAATTGGGGTGGGAAAGGGGGAAAAAATCGGGAATTCTTAGGCGAGTACGATTTAAGGCCGAAGGGGCCCATTCTGCACACATCCTATCCTTAGCACGAGGGAGCTGTCCGGGGAATCGGTGCTCCTTTAGCTTCCCGCTCTCTTTAAGAGGCTTCTCTACCTCGGAGGAAATCACGTTCGGCCGGTTTGATTCGCGGCCGATCAGAGTAATGGGAAGAAAGGCGGCATTTCATGCAGTTATGCCTAGTGGATGTTGCATCAGGAGGAGAGAGCGTGGCTTTTCGATTCCGGCGTGCTGGTTTAACTGCCTCCCCTCCCCCGCCCCCTCATTCGCAACGTTTATTGTGTCTGTTGTGTCCCCTCCGCCTTGTCACCGGGTGCTTCTCCCCATTATCAGAAGTGCGACCTGAGAATCCGCCGCAGGGTCGTTTGTGCAGCGTATTAGTCCGAAACGGATCTTTATACTTTAAAAAAGAATCCTAACCGATCAGGAGAGCGTGAGAAACACCGCCTAGGATGCCTTTCAATGAACCCGGAGCGGGAAACTGTGTCCGTGAGGGAAACAAAACAAAACAACGCGAGTCTGCTGAGGGAAAAAATAAAACCCACTTCAGGATGGCGGTTGACAACGGAGGGGAGGTAGGATGTTGATGCTGTGCTGCTCATCATATGGAGCTGTCCAATGACAATTCACAATAAGGGGTGGACCAAAGGTTCAGCTTCCCTGTGCATCCCTAATTCCCCCCCTGCCTGGAATGGGAATGGAGAGATCGTGGTACATAGTGACATCAGCATGTTTGGGTAGGTATGTTAATGAGCAGTTTTCATTGTCTGCAGCTCTTGCTCCCTTCCCAGTTACCAAATGGGAGGCCATTCGTTAGACATCATTGTGACACGTCTACAAGGCTTATCTAACTTATTTGCAAATATTATTTCCTTAAGGAAGATCTGAGGTTAATGGATCACTTGTGTATTGTAGAGGTAGCAACAGTCAAATATATAAATTACATAAAATAATAGTGTATTTACATATTCTACATGTAATAGTAGTGTATTTACACATTCTACTGCATATGATGCACTTCTGAATCTGTTCTTGTCTGTATATACATTTAACATAAAGGCACTGAAGTAAAACTCTACTGTCCCCCTCTTCCTGCACTGATTATCCACACCACAAATTTTGATTGACTTGTAGAACAATTAAGTGCTGAACACAATTCCTCTTACTTTGAAACAGATACTGGAGTTACACACTTAACTGACTTAATTGAGGACATGGAAAAGAATTTGGGTTCTTTATTAGCAGCTATTAGACAACTCATGACCTGTTGAATGTTCTTTTAGATATATTTCCTTCCCTAAACAGAGAAACAGAATGACTATGGGCAAATTGCTATTGTTTTGGTTTTAAAATTACAGAAGAAAGCATTTTATTAAAGAAGAAAGATGCATAGCAAGAAAAATAAACATGTCCTTTGTTTAACAAAGGACACCTTTGATGACAACATTTGTGGTTGATTTGTCATTCTTTAAGAATACTCTAATATTTTCAATTGTTTTTCCTTTGCTTAAAATGACATACCACAGATCATGCTGGAATATTGTTTTCCAGATAAATCAGCACATTTCTCATTGTCTGCCCTTGTGCTTTATGTATAGCGAAAGCAAAACATGATTAAATTGTGAACTGTGTTCACTGAAGTGGGATATTTTTACCTTCTAATAAATTGAGTGCAATTCTTGGAATCACGACAATGTCACTTTTGAACGCTCTAATGTATATCTTTACTACAGTGTCATTCTTGTGGAGTTCTTCCATGCTCATCTGCATTCTGTTGTAAAGCCTTAGAAAACCCATCATTAAAGTAATGGGAGCTCCTATCTTCAATTCTAATTTACCTGGTGACAATCCAGAGAATTCAACCGTAACAAGGAATTATGTTGAAAAATGAATGGCTCCTTCATTGACAGCATTAAATATTCTTTCATCATTCCTGGGAAGAACTTAATGTATGTGGATTTGATTTTTATCATCATTTCATTGAGACAAACCAAAATAGAGTTCTTTAAGAATAGTTCTGCAGGATTGCTAAATGTTCAGTGGATAAAATTATGCATTCTGCAATAGTTTTTCTGGAAGAACCATATCTTCAGATACTTCTATTTCAGCATTTTAATTTTTCAGCATCTTCTTCTTCAGCACCCAGGAAGAACTTTACTTCACCCTCACTCAGTCACATGTTTTTCTTCAATTAAAATTTGACAAAGCTTTTTCATAAGTATCACTTTTTGATTCATAAATTCTCCACACCAGTATCATTTCCTCTTTTCACAACTGGTAGAAGCTGATGGAAATCGCCACAAAAACTCCCCCCAAAGGCCTCATTCTTGCTACATTCCTCATCATAGAGTTCTCATCCCAGACAATAAGCTTTGCATGTTGAAGCAAATTTCCACTATTGGAAGATATTTTTAAAGTTACAGAGAGATTTTCATTTACTTTGAGCAGTATTTTGAATCATGAATGTGCTGTCCTACCGCCAGGCATCAATGCTGCTGCAATACCGGATGATGTTACAGCAATAGCAACTTCGTCATCTCCCTTAACTTTAAAAAGCATTGAACACAATTTCTGTGGTCATGTGACCAGAATCGCTATGCATCAAAAGTACACGGAACACTTACCTTCCCGCAGAAGTAGTACCTATTAATTTAGTTGCATTTGCTTGCTTTCAAACTCCTAGGTGGGCAGGAGCTGGGGCCAGTCATGGGAGCTCACCTCATTGAACGGAGCTTGGGTCTTGAACCCAGGCTGTCAGCTCTCCAGCTGACAAGTTTAGCATCTTTAATGGCTGACTCATCATGCCCTCTACCCCCTAACTTTAGCAAGGATCAAATTTATAAAAAACGTTTTCTTGGTTCTCCTGGTACACTCAGTTACTATTATTAAGAATAGATGCTTTATAAGTACTTACACACATAGTTATATACTGCTCTTTGCTCATTATTTAAGATGGATTTCTGTAATATAAATTCCTGCTATTTGTCTCTGTTATATTGCAGTTCATAGAATAATTTGTGATTGCCAGCATTTTTATTAATTGTACCATTTATTTGTTTTGGCAAATCATATTCTTCAAGTGCTTCAACAATCTCAAGTTGAATTCCATCATTGTTGAGAATACCCATTCTCAATGTTGAGTTGAAGATCCATGGAGTAAATTTAAATAAATTTGACTTTGTTGAGGTCTGGCGTTAAATGCCCAATGTAATGATGGATTTGCCCTTGAATAACAGAACAATTTCATCTGTTCCTCCTTTGAAGGACTTCTTTGTCATCAAAGAATGTCATTTGGAAGAGGCCGTTTTGTCTGATGTTCTTCCTGAACTTGTTTGCAATACATCATTGCTACAGTATATAAATCGAATTCAAAAGGAAGAATTGGTGGTTTTTCCAGGGAATAGAAATATACAAGAGTGAGGACAGACTTTAGACAGGGCACCAACATCATCAAAAATATTACATCATGCAAGTTGTGCATTTTGCCTTGCTCTTTTTCTCTATTGAGAACACTATTGTTGTGTTGAGGAATTCTTGCAGTGTTTGCCAAATATTCTCAAATTGATCTTCTCTTCCCTTCTCCAGCTTTTCCTATCTCCTTATTCTGTACTTTTCCTTGTGATTCTAGACATGTACGGCCTTTCATCCTCCATTTCTTCAATTTCCTCCTCCTTGCTGCATTCCAATAATGTTTGGTGTCATATCTTGATCATGACATCCCCCTTCTCTTTCCATGTGGCATAATTATGTAGACAATATTTTAATTTAGTTATACTTTACCACAATAGAACTAGAACTAGAACAGAATAGAATTCTTTGTTGGCCAAGTGTAAATGGACACATGAGAAATTTGTCTTTGGTGCATATGCTCTCAAGTGTACATAAAAGGAAAAAAATACATTCATCAAGAATTGTAAAATATTCAATGCAATCAAATCATACTAGGAAATAAATAAAACAATATAAATCATAAAGATACAAGCATTCTTACCTCAGGATAGTTTAGAATCCCTGCCAGCTTTTCTGTTGAGTTGTAGGAAGAGACATCCCAAAGGGGCTTTTTTTTTTTTTTGTTTGGGAAAAGAAAAAAACAAAACAAAACAAAACAAAGTCCAGTTGCTTTTTAAAAGAAGCACCTTTGGGACAACCATGCCCTGGATGACTGAGAATCTCCATAGACATGTAGGAAGAAAGAGTTTAAAAATAAGATCATGTGATCTCCTGAGGGCTAGAGCAGTATTGGTTTACCTGATCTCTAGTGGCCAAAGAAGGGGGTGATGTACCACAGTTTCAGAGTAGGAAGCAATTGAAAAATGAATCTGAATGAGCAATGACTTAAGCTATATAGTAGCTAATATATTTGACTGACACCAGAGAAATCCAGTTTCTACTTCATCTATAGTACAGCAGCTCACTTGACGACTTTCTGCCCATTCCTACTTCACAGAGTTGTTGTGAAGATTTCTTCATAACATACCAGGATAGAGGATTATATATGTGCCTTGAGTTCCTGAAAAAAGATAGGGTATAAATACATGCATGTTTGTGTGCCAGAGAAGGGGTACATTTAGCAATAAAAACATCCCACTTTTCTTCAAGCACTTTAAATTTGTTGCTTCTTTAAGGGTCACATGATGCGTCAATTCCTTTCTGCTGGGTGGGGAATAGAGTGAGGAATTGTGAATCTGGCTGGGAAATTGTCATGGGACATTTAAAATGAGGATCATGTGACCACAGAAGCTCCTGGTAGGAGCAGCTGGTAGCATTGAATCAGCCACAATTTCCACAAATTTTGTTCCCTTGGGAGTCATGGGTTCTGGATTTTGGATGCATTCTGCAAGTTAACTCATTTGAGATACCTTGATTCAAAAATGCCCTACATCAGTGATGGCTAACCTTTTTCTTCTTGCATGCCAAAAATGGCAGTGTGCACGTGCAAGCGTGTGCATGCGTGCCAACACACAACCCCCCATACATACTGCACTACGCATGTGCATGCGCATGCCCCATGCACCCCCCCCCCATTGGGGCATTTTTCACCCTCCAGAGGGTTCAGGAGGCTTTCCTGAAGCCTCCGGAGGGTGAAAAACAGCCCAACGGAACTTCCGGTTTCCCTGTTGGGCCATTATTCACCCTCCAGAGGCTTCAGGGAAGCATCCTGAAGCCTTGAGAGCCTTCAGGGAAGAGTCCTGAAACCTCCAGAGGACGAAAAATGGCCCTATGGGCAAACCGGAAGTCACTTCCTTGAAGCCTCCGGAAGGTAAAAAACGGCTGAAAATCAAGGCCAAAAATCAGCTGACAGGGCAATGCTTTGTGTGTCCTCAGAAATGGCTCCACGTGCCACCTGTGGTATGCATGCCATAGGTTCGCCATCAATGCCCTAGATGATACAAGGTTTGGCTCCAATAAGGATCACGACAATGAGAGTTTTAGTTATGGATAGATTTTGCTTTTTCATTTTTAAGGTGTTGAGTTTGCAGATAGGTAACGGTGAATTGGTAGGATTTTCAGACATGGTTTTGCATTGCTAAACTCTAAATTTTCCTGAGTGCATTGAGATTGGATGAGGTTCATATGTAAATAAAATCTGATGAGAAAAAAAGACAATTTAGTTCATTCTCTGATGTGCTTTATTTAGAACTTGAGCAATCAAACTGATGCTAGAGCATTGAGATATTTCATCAGATTTTATGCTATGACTATGCAGTAAGTTGTTAACCTCCATCCCTCATTACCATTTAATGAAAAACTTGAAACAGAAACTATCTTTCAAAAAAAAAAACTAACTTGGAATGAAGGAAGTATGATGCAAAAATAATATTCAATTGCATCAGCAGATCATCATTTACCTATTTTCTGATACATGAAGAAATCTATTCACTAAAATAGATGGTCAACATTATTTCCATTAAAAAGTAATAGATATAATAATTATTGACAACTCAAAAAATAAGTAATAGTGCTTTAATTTTTTTGAAATAATGTAATAACAAAAATGTTGTTAGTATATGCCATATCTTTGTGCCTGAATAGTTGATTTTGAACACTTAAGTATATTTTCAACTGATATTATCATCATAGGCAAAACATAGTGAGCAGAACTGCAGAAGCACACACACACACAATGTAATATATGTGCATGTATATGTGTGTGTGTGTGTATACATAAACCTTTCTTTTTAGATTTTATTTTCAGATTTCCTACTCCTATTACCACCTGATGAAAGACTTCGGTGCATGTCAAAATAGCTTTTTAATGGTGTTTAAATGTAATATTCAGTGCACAATGTATACAATAGTCATTTTGTAAAATGGCAGTCACAGAGGGTATGGTTAGTTGCAAAATACTCCTTTATGAGAAATTAAATTGCTGAATTTCTGATATCATGGCATACCTAGCCTCTCAAAATATCCCTGCTATTCAAACCTGCTAATCTTTTTTCTGGTAAGAGAGCCTGCAATTATAGAAACCGTCCTTTTATGTGTATTTTTAAAATTGTCAATGGTAGTAGAATATAGTCAATAGCAGCTCATCCATAAAATAAACGCAGGTAAGAATGGAAACCTAGCAGGACCCAGGCTAGGCATGTGTTTATGCCTTTGGCATCCTTACTAATTCTCAGATTCCATTTCTTTTGCATAAGAAATATTAATTAATTCATTTTTTTCATTTCTTCACTCCTATAAATTGATACTTACTTAGGTTGTACAGAAACTATTATCACTTGTTATCAGCTTTCAAGTGCCTGTCTCAAAGGAATGTTTGTGGAATGCAGGCATCAAAGTAAACATACTTTATATTCAACATAAATTATAAGAATGATGATTTTCTTTTCCTAGAGGCAGATTATTGTCATATTCTGAAAAGTGGTGTTTATTTTTTGGCTTTAAGAGACCCTAACTTGAATTCTTTTAGATATTTTGGATAAATTAAAGGGTGTACGGATAAATACTGATATACACGCAATAGCTTACAGAACATTTCAAATGTGTACTTTTTATAACTTGAAATTACACATCTTGAGTCTGCAAGTTTTAAAATCAAAACAGCTATTTGAATTTAAACCACTTTAAAAAAAAGATAGGAGAAAATCTCAAAAGTGTTTTGTATACCCTTAACCATTTGTCAAAGGTGTGATTTACTAAATTTTATTATTCTAAAGTATATCACATTTATTTTTTTGTATAATGCAAGATTCAGAAAAATGCTTGGAACTGTGGAGCTCACACTTAGAGTTTCACCTCTGGCTAATATGACCCTCTGATTAAATACTAAAGTTTTAATTTTTTTTCTGTTTGTGTTCAGTAACTACTGTCAGACTTTCATATTTGTAGGACTGCCCATTCGCTCTCCCAACAATTGCAGTAGCTACTCAGAAATCTCTCATGGAATAAACTTGATTGATCAATTGATTATGTGCCATCACATTGTTTTCGTCTCCTAGAACCAGATAGATAGACTTTTTCCATGATGATATATCTCTGACCTGTACTTTCAAATCTTCCAATGGGTGTGCTCATTGCCACTATAACTGAGTCCATCCATGCTGCTGCTGGGATAGAATATACTATTTCTGGTTCGTTTATGTAGTAAGCTTTGTACTCACCTACTTCTTCTTATTGATTATCCTTTAAAGGAAGAGTATATTAAATTCTGAGTATAATTTTTAAAGAATTCCCCTCCACTTCATCTGCAATGTTTTATTACCACCGAGCATCCACTATTAAATTGGCAGAGGAGATGACTTTTTCATTTTCTTTAAACATTTAAAATAAATCTCAGTGAGAAATAATGAGAACAAATTCAGTTCTGACTCTCATCTAAATACATTTTTAATGACTTTGTTAGCCACACAGGGGGCTAAATTGATATAGGATGAGGTGTGGGACCCTCCTCAGAATAGACAGAAATCTTTTTAGTTTCTTATAATAGCTGGTATCTCAGTTTGTAGAGTATGAAAAAACTCAATAGCTAACAACTTCAATGTTCCTTTCAATTAGTAGATCTCTTTGCTCATATTTCCTTAAAGTTTTGATTTTAAATAATTATTATTCATCTTCTTAGCCAATTTCTCTGTAGGCACTAACATCCCACTTATTTCCCAAGATCAAGCAACAGATTTGTCTTTTTTTTTTTGGCAGTCCACTTGCCAGGTGCAAGTTAGCAAAAGCACCTTCATTGGTGTTTTATCTGTATCCAGCAGGGATTACTGGTTGAAAGAAAGTTGTGATATTTATTAATTGCATGAATTACGTTAACATTACAAGACAGAAAAAATATGCATAGAGTGAACTCATACATTAAAGTTCAAGAAGCAAAATGACATACTGTAGACTCTTTGTATTTTAAATAATACCCTGAAGTCCAAAATCGAAAGGACACAAGATCAATGCAATGCATCTATCTATAACCTAAGCTCTGTTTCTGCATAGCATTTTGAAAGCAATAATTTATTAGGTGTGAAGGTATATCAACATAATCTGACTTCCCTGTTTGAATATGTATGGGTCTCAATAGTCTATTTCCACTTAACCGCATCCAAACTAATAGCAGCAAGAATGTAATCATTTGTTGTGATTGAGTGGAAATATTTGAGAAAAAGCAGCCAAATCAAAGACACTAAACAGAGGCCAATTGCCTTGCTGAAATGGACATTCAAAACTGCCTAGTGAAACAGTCCAGCTTTGTTTCATGTGTTTTTGGATATCAAAATATCATAAAACAGTATTTTACAGGCTCAGAATAATTGCAAAATCCCTAAATTGGACATTCTGGAAATAATAACTTTTTGGAGGTGTTGTCAGGAGTCTCCTACCAAGCTGAATTGGTCATTACTAAAGAGGAACTGAAGAATAAAGGAAAATAGATTTCCAGGTAGTCCTCACTTACCAATAGCAATTGGGACTGGGAACTCTGTTACTAAAGCAATGCAATTGTAGGGTACAATGTCAAGTGACAGTGCCAATTTACGATGGCAGTTTGAATAGTCCCAGTTGCCATTGTTAATGAACCCACATGGTTGCAGCACCCCATAGTGACATGGTTTCCATCTGAGACCTCCTGCCAGCTTGCCCATGTTTGTTGGAAGCCAGCAGTGAAGGTCACAAATGGTGATAATGTGACTGCATGACGTTGCGATGTCATAATTGCAAGCTGGTTGCCGAGCACCTGAATTGTGATCATGGGAGTGCTGCAGTGGATGCATCTATTACAACCCATCATACCTTATTCAGTAGTGCCATAACTTGCTGAATGAGTACCGTAGATGTTAAGTGAGGACTACCTGTATTGTAGAAAAGCTAAAGAACGCATTATGAAACAATTCCAGGTACTGCTGTGGAACAAATGCAGGATTGATTTATGATGAAATCAAGATTAAATTCTCATGCTTCTTTTCCTACCCACACAATATAATGGGCTATAAGCCCATCTCTTTTGGGAGGGAGAACAGTTCCCACTCATCTCTTGGTTTGGTAATAGCCGCAGCACCTGCAGGATCTTATTGTTTTTATCATAGTGATGAAAGTCAGATCAGACCACAAGCTTTGCCCCCTTGGGGCATGTTGATTGCATCACTTTGACTTCCCCCTTGCCCACACCATGGATGCCATTAATTAACAGACTGATCTAGTATCAGGTTTTTGCTTGGGGCGAACCTAAAACTGGCTTATACAAGAATACCCAGAATTATACTCACATAGCCTTTTTACTAATATACAAACACTTCTGTATTTTGAAATTGCAAACCATTTATAAAACAATTAAGTTACTGCAACATTTATTTGGTTAGAAAACTGTGGCAATTATTTAAATTCAATAATGAAATATTATATATGCATACTCATCCATATAGGCTTTCATCTAGAAGTGTTTAGGATTATGGATTTACTGCAAATTGGACAGATCCTAAAGATTTAATTTTTACAACATTGCCTTTAATTGTTAGCAGATCCAAGAAGTGCTGTTTTTATCTAGATCAGTTGACATATTTAGTGAAGGTTCAAGCTGCATACAGCTTGGATCTTCATCTGTTAATAGCAGGTTGAGGGACAATTTGTTTCTGGAATATAGGAGAATAATATCTGTGTGTAACAGATTTTCATAACAGATTTTAACCAATACTTTAAATGGAACATCTATTACATTTAAAAAAGTATGTAGTTGTTGCTTTTACAGGAGAAGCTATCTATGGAATCATAATCAAGCACTTTGCTAGAGATGATACTTGCAGTTTCCAAAATAATTCAAAATATTTGAAAGACACTCATGCCACCAAGTGTTGCCTAGTGGTTAAAGCTTCAGGCTAGAAACTGGGAGATGGTGAGTTGTAGTCCTGCCTTAGGCATAAAGCCAGCTGGATGATGTTGGATCAGTCATTCTCTCTCAACCCTGGGAAGCAGACAATGGAAAAACATTTCTGAAAACCTATACCATGAAAATTGCAGGGACTTGTCCAGGCAAACACCAGGAGTAAAAACAAACAAACAAAAAACCTGACTTGAAAGCACAAACAAATATAAACAAAAACAGGAATAGCCTGATCTCAACCAGGAGACTGTTCAACAACATCAGCACAGCAAAACCTCCCCCCAAATATGGGATCAATAATAGTTTATCCCTGTTTAAACCTTTTGATTGGGCCAATACTAATTGGAATAAATGGTCAATGCAGATTGAGTACAGGTAATCCTCAATTAGCAACCATAATTGGGACCAGCAAATCCATGACTAAATGCTGCAGTCACTAAGCAGAAAATCGTGTGACACTGATAGAGTTATGTTGTCACTTCCCATTTGGTCATTAAATGATACATCATGTGGCCTCAACTTGCAATCTTATGTATGTGTGTGTGTATTATTTTTAAAGAATGCTTATAAGTTGCAAACCAAAATATATATTTCCCAGAGCTTAACTCCAGCAAGTAGAGTTGGAAGCCCAGGCCTCATTACACAGGTAAGTTATAGAAGTCATTACACAGGTAAGTTCAGAGAAGAGGACATTCACCAAAGAGGGCTCTTGTACTTTTTCTTCACATACTATGAGCAGTGTGTTTATGAATAAAAACTTTGCCCCAAGTGTCCAAGTCTCCAAGTGTAAAGAAACACTATTTTTTTGTGGGTGAACATTGTATTTCCCAAGAGCTGACTCCTCAAACAGATACCAGGAAAACTTACATGATGAGAAATTATACTATTTTTGAATGGATAAATTGTCACTGAGTAGAACATGCTGAATAAAAGAATATTTATATGCTAGCAGCACGCTGACTAAGTTTTACTCTTTACTATATGTCCTGAAATCTCCGAGTTGCAGCTGCCACCTCATTCTATGACTTTTTCACAGACAACCATACAAGAGTAGCACAATCTGATCAGGTTATCAGTAGAAAGCTATTTATTCCTCTCTGGTCCTTTCAGATGCCTGTGCCTTTCCCCCACCCCCTAGAATATATGATTGCAGTTCAATGTAGCTGTACAAAAATAAATAAAAAATAGGGACAGTCATATCTTACACTCTTACCAAGCAAATGGCCATAGATTGCACTGACTCTCTAGAATCCCAAATTTGTGATTTTTGTTTTGTAACATTAAAATAGAAATAAGAACAGATGTTCCTAGTCACTTAGTTTCCACCTTAGTCTCCAACCCCATGGCCAGTTTGCATTTTCTGTTATATAATAACAGTCTTTCTTTCTCTCTCTTACATGCAGCTATTTATGCTAACAGCAAGTCATTACAAACAGGAAGCAACTACAAACAATTTGATCTGGTTGCATAAAGGACTCACTGTGGACCTTTTCTTCAAGAAGTTTAGACTTTGCAAAATTCTATCCGGACTGAAGCTGGACGGCTTGTCTAAACCAAATCTCCTCTGGAATTTCCATTTCTTTATTGCAAATGCCTAAGAACAGCAAAGTAGTAAAAAGAGAGATAGATGATGATGTCATCGAATCAGTCAAGGACCTCTTATCCAATGAAGATTCTGTTGAGGATGCTTTTAAAAAAAGTGAATTATCAGTTAATGATCCTGAGGACAAAGATGTAGATGTAGAAGAGGGATCTGATGTAGAAGATGAGCGACCAGCCTGGAACAGCAAACTTCAGTATATTCTGGCCCAAGTTGGATTTTCTGTAGGCTTGGGAAATGTGTGGCGTTTTCCATACCTGTGTCAAAAAAATGGTGGAGGTAAGTCTACCTGCTGTACTCATGGAGGCAACTGATCTGCAGTTCAATATTATTGGTCTCTATTAGTTTCTCATCTCACTCCTAGCACTGAGGTATTCAAACTGCTAATAAGTGATCCTTTTAAACATCTGAAAAGCAGCTGCTGATAGAGAGTGAGATTGATAATTTTGAAGACAGAGCAAGCAAATTGTCAATGAAGATTCTCAGTCATCCTGGTTGTCCCAAAGCTGCTTTTTCCAGGAGGCAACTAGACTTTCTTGTTTTTTCTTTGAAGTTTTTTCTTTTGCACTTCAGTTTGAGATGCAGACAACACAGACTCATCCCCAATAGCCTGCCCCTGTCTTCAACAGGGAAGGGACACAGGGCAGAAAACGTCCTGCATCCAACAAGGCTCTCAACCCATTTGCACTACTCAGGTGACCCTGAGGACATAGACAAGCCTCCAAGTGGCCTCAGTTACTCTCTAAAAGAATGCAAATGACCAGTTGTCTGCAAGGAATATAAATCCTTCTGTTCCCCACCATCCAGTCAGAGCTGAAGAAGCTTCTTGGATGAGAAGTGAAATGTCTTCAAAGAAAAAACCAAGAAAATCCAGTTGCCTCCTGAAAAAAAGCATCTTCGGGATGAGCAAACAAATTGTCTTCCTCTGCTAAAGACCTAAGAAAAATCTCACCTCTGTAGTTGATACTATATGGTGAGAAAATGCCCCACTGGTGCCAATAGGAGTTTTCTTACCAATGCAAAGAACAATTTTAAAAGAGCAATTTTCAGCAGAAATTCAGCAGTGGAAAATGTTGCACTCTCTTGTGTGCTCACCAGTGGTCCATCCAATATCAGTTGCTTGCATTTTTATGTTTAAAAGTTTGCATGTTAAATAGTTGTATGAAAAGCATTACCTGGTTTGATTCCTGAATGTTTATATCTTTCACAATTACATATTTTTTCTTTTAAATCACTAAAGAAAGTTGATTGTAATTCAGAGACTTTCGTAGTTTATATCGTGAAAATAAAAGAATACATGTTACATTTGTTGAAATTCCCTCACATGAAAATTACAAGAGCCCATTACAAGAATTTTATTTGTGTGTGTGTGTGTGTGTGTTTGTGTGTGTGTGTGTGTGTGTGTGTAGAGATGTTATATAGCCATCCTGTCCTTTAATACGTTTTAAGGGGGAAGATAGAAGTCATATAAAACATTATAGATGAAGCCATGACATAACACCTATCTTTTAAAAAAAATATTCTGTTTACTCAAAAGTTAATTTCATTGTATTTATGTAGAATTGCAGTATTGATTCTTTTGATAGAGGAACTACTTGCTGATACAGATATATTCATAATTAACTTCATGGATTGTTTATATTAGTATGGATAAAAAAGAGCTATTTGTGGTTACTCCAGTCTTATATCAGTCTCAAGAATAAGAGAAAAAGAGAAAAATTGTATTTGTAAGATTTTTAAGAGTTACAGTTATAAGGTTTGTTAAACATTTTAATTTAATTTTTTTAGAAAATACTATGTATTCTCCCCTCCCCCAAGTAAATGTCTGAATCTTTTTAATGGCATTTATTTCACCATTTTTTGAGAATAAACATCCACATTGCAAATTACAGGCAATTTTTCCTACAGTTGCAAAAGAGACCATCAACAGCTTCCTGCTGCTCTTCACAATTACTAGATTTCATGTAATTAATGAACTGTTTGACACTGTAGCTAACAGAGATGTTTACTGATAGGTTGCTTGGTGTGCAATGTAATTATCTCGTAATCACTGCATGCAAACTATATAGGAAGAATTATGTACTAATTGATAGAACACTATATCTTATTCATGGTATGTTTATTGGATAGTTGAACTTAAAAAGTTTTGGTCATTCTCATTTATAGTTGCATCAATCAATCTTAAGCCAAGTTGGGGACAATGTCATTTTTTCTATAAACCGGCTTACGAATTAAATATATTATACCTATTACAGTCAAAAATACATATTCGTTTATATATCTGTGTAAACATTTTCATCTTTCTATAAAAAATTTCAAAGCAACAAGTTATAGATGAAAATTAAAGCAGTATATCCAAATAAAATAAGTCATACATTGGCTCAGAGAGAAGTTTCATCTAAGAGACAGTATTTGCAACTGATGGAGTCAGGTAGCTTTTCTACTCTAAATACTGCAAAAGAAGGCAGAAAAATCTCTTCCCTTCCTGTTCATCTCCTGTACTTTTGAAGAAGAAAAATGTTACAAAAATGAATATCAGGTGGTTAGGCAGATGAGAGTTATTATATTAAGATCCTAATATAGCAAAATTAGACTCCCTTTGGAAACAATTATATAAAATGCATTCATCTGTGCTTTAATGTTTTAATATCACTTGGAGTTTTTTCTAAAGATTATTCCGTATATGAATATTACTCATCCTCTATTTGACAGGTGCCTATCTTGTGCCCTATTTAATCTTGCTGCTGATCATAGGAATACCACTTTTTTTCCTGGAGCTTTCAGTGGGTCAAAGAATCCGCCGTGGGAGCATTGGAGTATGGAATTACATCAGTCCCAAGCTTGGTGGAATTGGATTTGCAAGTTGCATAGTAAGTGACTTCAGAATACGTGCTTCCCAAATCTTAATATGGAATGGAATGTTCAGGTTTTTTTTTTTTTTTTTGCTGTCTTAAGATGTCAATTTGTAGTAACAGTTCCACCTTTGTTGAATTATTCAAAGAAATGATGAGATTCATTCTTTGGGTGTCTCCAACCAGAAGCTAGATTGTTGCTATCTGTATGGAACAGTTTAACTTGGATTCCTACACAGATCAGGGAGTTGGACTGAATAGCCTAAGTAGCTCCTTTACCTCTCTATGATTTTATAAAAGTTAAGATTTTTTATCTTAGGACATACTGAAATTTAAAACTTAACTTCTTTCTATCAATTAGGAGAAAATCATTATTCCTCCTGGGGAATTTGATATCTTCTCCAAAGCTTTAGCAGTGCAGAGATAGTGATGCCTTATACAGAATACTATCTTTTCCATATTGCTGAACAATCTGAAAGAACCAGAATGTGTAGCAGCATGTTCACATTAAACAAACAAACAAACAGTCTACCATCTTTCTTGTCCTAATAAACAGGGTAGGAGTCAATCACTTTTAACTACATTTAAGTTGTTTTGCTGTCAAATGATCTGTCTTGTGTTCAAAAATCACAAGATGAACTAATCCTGAAATAACCCTCTAATTTATTATTAATTAATTAAATGTATATGCTGCCTATCTCATTGTCTCAAGTGTTATTACTCATATACAGATATATACAGATGCTGTACAAGTTTTGTCACCTGGTGGCACATTTTAGCTGTTTCTCACTGGAGAAGAAAAAGCATTGTTTCCCATTCACTGTTTCTTATGTGAGTCCTCAAGAAGCTGCAGAAGTGACAGGTTAACAAAATGATATTCCTAGAATGCAAAGGACCAAGGTTTTGGTGAAGTGACCTGAGAAATTTCTGGAATCAAAAAATATACATACATGAGGCATGGCTGCCAACCCCTGAGAGACGAAATCTGCCCTTGATCTGTACTGGACCTCTTCCTTCATCAATTAGGGGGATAATTGAACCAGACTAAATGGGCCAGAAAGCAGGGTAAAATTTTATATTCTGAGTCACCGAACATAGCTAAAGAGATGAATCGATCTGGGAACAATACATTTCAGATTTCAGTATTTTCAGCTCTGTCAGAACAGGATGTGGAGTACTGGAAGAAAAAAGTCTAATAGACTTTCAGGGAACTCAAAAATGAATCAGAGTTTGGGCCATGCATAAACACTGCAATTCTTGACTATTCTTCAAACCAATTCATCAATTTTCAAGGCTTTTGTGCCCTTAATTTAAGCACTACATTAACTTAAAATAGATCCTTAAAAGCAACAAAAACTTGGAAAACAAATTGGGCTAGGTTGATGAATAGCAGAAGGATTAAGGGTGCCATAGTTAGACTGCAAAAAATCCGGTACTTTAAATGTTAGATAACAGCCAAAAGTTAAGTTTTCAAATTGCTTTTTGAAAAAGCACCTTTGGGACAACTATGACCTGGACGGTTGACAATCTCCACATATTTCCAGAAGGCTCCATGGAGGAGTCAGATCTAGGTTCTAGGGACAGGCTGTTAGAGTAAATTATCCATAATGAAAACTGATTTTGTGATGCCCTTAACAACCCCCCCCCCCAAATCTGAAAAAAACGGACATCACTGGCACTTCTTCCTATGACGGTTATATTGGATAGATTAATTCTAATTGGGAACAGCAGACCTGAAAGGCACTTAAATGACAGGGAACAAATATCAATTCTGTCTTACATGGGTTCCCATTTAATCTGTTTCTTCCCCTCCAAATCAACAGTCTTAAGTAATCTACCTGTAATGGTATCTCTGCCATCTCTGGGATGGCATTGTACAGATGAATTACCCCTGCGTATTGATGATACCTCATCCCCCAACTGACTGTAGCTCTCCCAGTGGCTTTGTAAAGATATTAAAAAACAGTGGAGACTGGACCAAACCCTGAAGTACCCAAAAAAGACTGGCCACTGAATTTATCTCTTCTGCCTTGCCACTGACTGAAATGGCTCATTAAAGAATGATTGAAAAGCAGTGACTCCAATCCCCAGTCAGTTCAGGCAGTCCAGAAAGATGCCATATGCAATGGTATCCGAGGCTGATAAATGTAAAACAGGAGTAGGAAGGGTGCCAACCAGGGGTGAAATTTAGCAGGTTCTGACAGGTTCTGGAGAACCGGTAGCAGAAATTTTGAGTAGTTCAGAGAACCGACAAATACCACCTTTGCTACCGGGAATGGAGATTTTTGCAGTATCCTTCCTCTACCATGCCCACCAAGCCATGCCCACAGAACCGGTAGTAAAAAATTATCACTGGTGCCAACTAAGTTCCAACAAAGATAAATCAAGCAGGGCTCTCTTTTTCCTGTGCCCAGCCCTAAACAATGATTGAAAGAGAGCTAAATAATCTTCTTCTAATACATGTGGCACATCCTCAATAAGAGGAGTTTGGAGACTTCACAGTGATTGCCAAAACCAGCCGATCCAGAGGGGGTATTTTCAGTAGGAGGAACAGCGCAGATATGTTAGCTTTGTATAGGGCAATGCATGTCAGGACAACTAGACACAAGGATAGTTTTTCCCCCCCATGCCATCACTCTGCTAAACAACTAATTCTCATAACACTGTCAAACTATCTAAAAAGGCAGTGTTACCATCATGATTCTCATCTTCCCTATCTCCTTATCTTCTTATGACTATAACTTGGTTGCTTATCACTATTGTTGTATGTACGTTGAGAGCTTATGCACCCAAAACAAATTCCTTGTGTGTCTAATCACGCTTGGCCAGTAAAGAATTATATTCTATTCAGAAAAGGGCTGTGCACCAGAGCAGTTCCTCTGAAACATTTCTGAAACATGCACAGAACTAATGTGCATTTATGAAAACTGTGTTTTACATTTTTGCCTCTTTCACAGGTATGCTTTTTTGTGGCCCTGTATTACAATGTCATCATCGGATGGAGTTTGTTTTACTTTTCTCAGTCCTTTCAGCATCCATTACCATGGGACCAGTGTCCCTTGGTGAAAAATTCTTCACATACCTGTAAGTGTTAAATATAGTAATGTCTTTTCTCTCTCTTTTAAATAATGCACTTTTTACTGAAGCCTTTTAAGTGTTATGTTTTTTTTAAAATAGAGAACAAAATGAAAAATAGATAGGCCTAGGTAATTTGGCTTACAATATTTTGTTTGGATAGCATTGTTAAATAAATAAATATTCTTATCAACCCTTCATTAAGTATCAGAAGAATGACTAAGAGCTGGAGAGGCCAGTTAGAGGAGCCATGTCTCTTTGTAATGAGCTGGCAGATTAGAGAAGGCACTGCAGCATGTTGTAGAACTTCAATAGCTTCATTATCCATCACATATTGAAATACAGCATGTTGAATTAATGTGCTGAAGTAGGATCAGAGACACCCAATTTGAAGTCAACTCCCATTTGGTGACTTTGGACCACTCTTTCTTGGTTAAAGGAGAAGTCCTTGCAGATTTTACTCTGCTAGTTTGTTGCCAACTATAAGGGGCAGTGTTCATCTCCATTTTCAGGCCATTGAACCAGGAGCCTGTCTCAAGAAATTTCCATGGTCATGTGACCATCACGACATCACAGAATTCTGTTACCTTCCCATCGAAGTGATGCCTATTTATCTATTCACATTTGCATGTTTTCGAACTGCTAGGCTGGCAGCAGCTGGGGTAAGGATGGGAGCTCACCCTCTCATATTGCACTCAGGTCTCCAGCCTACAAGCTCAAGATGAGCAATTGTGCTGCCCTTTCCTGGTTAGCATACGAGTACATCATGGCATACTGAGTGGCTACTATTCACCAAAATGGACAATGTTAATGGGGAAATCATCAGATTCCATTTTGAACGTTAATCAAAGGAGTGATGATATGGATTTGCCATTTAGAATGAACTACTCTGAAAACAAGATTTTTTCCCCATTCTTTTTACAATAGTCTTTCTCAATCTGTTGCCCTTGAGATACATTGTCTTACAATCCGTATGAGTGAATGTAATACACTGGAGGAAATCTAGTTGGTGAAGATTAATCTATTATCTCAAAATTTATCATACATTCCAATTTTTTAGTATGCACATAGTGCAAAAAAAGAGAAGGGAATCCTTTAAAGAGCTCTACCAAAATGTGTGATCAGTTTTAAAGTTGAGATCAAAATCATTGCAAACCCTAAATATTCTGACTGAAAACAAATGAAGTAAGTAACTTTTAAATGTAAAATTTAAAAGTAAAGTGTTCTCCAGTTCATTTAATGGAAGAGAGTTAGAATTAATTGACTTTAACAAAACATGTAGCCATATTAATGTCACTTCTCTTGACAGTGGAAAATGCATGTTCTAAAACCTTTTTTTGTTGCATGCCAAAAATTTTCTATTGCTTATAAACACATTGTAAATAACTTTGACTGAATTTCATACTAAGGACTCTCTCTTTACCTTCATTTTATTTCCATAAGGTTTAAACGGTAAAAAGCCCAAGAGAACTAAGGAAATGCATGTAAAGAATCAGACTATACTCTGTGCTTGATGAATCAGCAAGATTTAAGTAGTAATTGATGGCCATAACCTTTTTGGCATATCCAGTAACATGCAGTCTATTTTTTAAATTTTATTTATCATGTTGATCAAGTAATAGAAAGAAATCTTAATTGCCTTATAGAAATATATACCGGTACATAATTTTGAAATGTTAGAGCAGTCTACCTTCTGAAGTAACTTTTTAAAATTGCTTCTTGGTATTTGAATCACACAAATAAATATTATTCCAGAATGACTTCTTAAACTCCATATTTGAGATAAAATATATGGTTCAGGGGGAAAAAGATTCAACTATTTGGCTTATATTCAGTCTTTTTCTAAAAGTTTAATTGAAGGGAATTTCCTGCCAGAATTCTTTTTTTTTAAAAAGGAGAAAAAGAAAATGCAGAAAAAGATACATAGATCCCACAGAATTTAGAGACTTTTATTTAACATTAGAATTTACAGTAAAGAATTAATGAAAAGTGTGGCATAAGTTGACTTATTTTAAAATAGTATAATTTCCCTCTTGTAAATCCATTCTCATTCCTTTGAAGCTGGATATTTCTGAAGGAAAAACAAAAGAGACAATTTAGTTTAATACATCTTATTCCATCCTTTTAGTTTGTTATGTATCTGGCCAATTATAATGAGATAACCTTATTATCTTGTTCCAACTATCCTGATTTCATTGTTCCTATTCTAGGCAAGGGACAAAAAGTTAAGTCCCCTCAACTGCTTGAGGTTCTACAGACAGACATGAAATTATAGTAGACAAAGCCTGTCTTGAACTCATTTTAAAATAGGACTGTATATAGATTCACCTTCAAAAGCCAAAGAACTGCATGGTTTGCAATACGATGGATAGCTTTTAAGGTATTAGAATACTTTAAACAATATTTTTAAGCACTGGGCTTTGTAGCTGCCATGCAATTTAGGAAACACCTCACCACCACCAGTTTAAGGTATTTCTGACAGGTATTACATTTGCACTTAATGCTCTTTGAATCTTATTTTGCCCTTCGAGTCTGGATTATTCCATAGCTGCTATTTAAAATAGCACTGTACTTCAAAATCCCTTTCCTTGTTCTCCTTTAAGGGAAGGAAAGAACAATTGTTCTGAATGAGGTGCAGGGCTCTTGTAGTTATGAGATATAGGGTTCTTGTTAGTTACTGTACCTCAGTTAAAAGATGATCAAGAAGTGGGCATGGCTATTGCCCCTTCCATTCTACACCCATCCCTCTAATGGTTTGTGACTTCCTTGGCTTCCAACACCTCAATAGATCCAAGAGAAGACATCAAGAAGGGTCTTTCTTCTTCCTAGATGAGGAAGCAGAGACAGTCAGAGAGTTAAAAGCTGAAAATATCACCAACAGAAATTAGAAACAAAAAATAATGAGACTAGTGGAGGAAAATAAACACCTTTTGCATAGGAGATGAAACCATCTGATAAAATTGGAAGAAAGAGTTTGACGTGTTCATTTAAAAAATATATTGAATTGCTTTTTCAGACAATATGGGACTAACTGCAATTATTGGCATTGTAGAGGTTTAGAACAACATACCAACACAATATTAACAGTTTGGCTCATTTTTCTCAAATGTAAATATCTAAATATGGTCCAAAAGGCAGAACAGCAGATTGCAGCAATTGCCTTAAGGCTTTTGAACTACTGCAAATAATTTTGTATTACCTTTCTGATTGCATTCTCCTCTCTTCTCTCCTCTTCTCTCCTTCCTCTCCTCTCCTCAGTTGTGGAGCCTGAATGTGAAAAAAGTTCAGCTACAACATATTACTGGTACAGAGAAGCACTCAATATTTCTAATTCTATATCTGAGAGTGGAGGTCTGAATTGGAAAATGACCATCTGTTTGTTGGCTGCATGGGTCATGGTGTGCCTGGCAATGATTAAAGGCATCCAATCTTCAGGCAAAGTGAGTATTGCCACCTACGTTCTTATTCACCCCACCCCTTTGCCTATTTTGCCAAAGTTTGCCTGGAAGATATGACTCATTGAGGGTGCTTGTATATGTTTCTTTATGCTTTCAAGTAGAAAAATGTTGGTACAATAATTTTTAAATTATAGTCTGCTAAAAACAAAAACCATCTTTAATAAAAGAACCAATTACTGTGGCATGAGAACCTTGATTTGTTTTCATTTGCTATGAATAATACTTATAATTACACCTCAGCACTTAATTTAAAAAAAAGAAAAGAAAACCCAATGGAATGGGGTTACTAGCTGTATTTTTGAGCACGGTTTGCTTTATTAATTTGATTTGGACTAAGTCTGAGAAATAAGGAAACAGTCAGTTCAAGTATCAAACATCTGTGATATAAGACTCCCAAAAGCAAGAAAAAGATCACTCAAACAGATGAATCTTTTAAGGAAATTGTGAGTGGTGAGACAGAGCTGAAAGAAGATTGGAACTGGTTTAAAATGAGACGACAGAGCAGTTGGGGCTCAGAATAGGAGCCCCAACTAGTACAGAAGATAACATGGCTTTATTTGAAGAAGATAGAGTGGAAAAGAGAGCTAAATAGGATTATTAAAATTAATCACCTAATTAACCATGTTAGGGAAGCAAATAATCAAGATGAGCAAAAATGATGGTGCCATCAAGTTGGTGTTGACTCCTAGAGATCATATAGACTTTGTCCTGGATGAACATGGCAGTAGCACATCCAGAAAGTATAATTGGTTGACTTCAGAGTTTCACCGGATTTTATGCAGCCATAATTTATGAATAATCAAGCTAAAAATGATAAATTTCATCTGAAGATAAGTTTCATACTAAGTGATCCTCCTGACATTAAGCACTTAATCACCCTTGCATCCTTCTTTGTAAACCTCTCCAATCCATTAAGTGTCTACTTTTGGCCCCTCATGCTAGACTAGACCAGCCTCTAATCCAGCAAGGCTCTATTCCTTTCAACCATTCACAACTGATTTGGACCGTTCAATAATATATCTAAAATTCAGATTGCTTATTTTTTTATTTTTACTGCAATGAGAAAGAAAAAAATTGCTTGTAGTATATGGAGGTAGTTAATTAAGCCTTTTATTTGACATCCTTTCAACTGCACAAACATTTTCATATATATTTCATATCTTGTTTTATTTTTCTGCAATTATATGCATATGGGAATTCTTCTCATGAATGACTTTCCTGTGGGCAGAAAAACTTGATTATAGTGAAATATGGTCTGGTAATACCACTTATTAAGAAAATTATACTTTAGGTCAGCATGGCTGACTCAGGAATTCTGGGAGTTGAAGTCCACAAGTAATAATTCCGCACTTCTGTTTTAGATGCTTTGTTTCAAAGGCAGGTTGTCATTCAGTACAATCACTCCTAAATTAGCTTATTCATAATGGCTTTTACTTATTTTTCCCCCTCAGCTATAACAGTAATAGCTGTCAAAAAACATTGGCTGACATCAAAAACCTAAATGGATTTGGACTTGAAGTGATTGTAGACTAGACTGGAAGGTTAAGAAAATATTTCAAAAAAAGGCAATGGCCAACCACCTACCTCCATATTATTCCAGGAAAATTAGATGGACATGGTTATAAAGTCACCAAAAACTGAGCTTTATCTTTCATATTAATCATTTATTACCCGTTGTTCAGGGCATAGTTGCCGTTTTCCAACCTATGTTTAAAAATTCATAGAATATTTCCCTGAAACATAATATCTTGGCCATCAAATTAAAACTATATTGTTCATCACTTGAAATGGAATGGTACCATTACAATCATATCAATGAGAAGAGAGGGAGAGAAAGAAAGAGAAAGAGAAAGAAGGAAAGAAAGAAAGAAAGAAAGAAAGAAAGAAAGAAAGAAAGAAAGAAAGAAAGAAAGA
>JANHFT010003240.1:181186-196048 GCA_032467955.1 Pseudoxenodon macrops | reverse complement strand
AGGGCTGTTTGGAAACTGAAACAGTATTTGCTGTGTGAGCAACAAGGAAGGAGACAGCAAGGAGCCTGGGTGTGGCTCTGAGTCTGGGCTGAGCTCTAAACTAGTCTGCTGCTCAAAACTGAAACTGAAACTCCTCTCCTCTGCTTGTGTTTTGCTTGTACTTACTACCACGTTGGAAAAACTGCTTTTGTTTTTGTATATTTACCGTACTTCATGTGTTATATTATATATAAAGAGAAGTTATTGAATCCTGCTGAATCAATTACTTGTGTGCACTTTCTGGATGTCAAGTCAGTTCCATGTTTATTTCAAAAAAGGCAATTCAAGAGCAACTATTGAGAAAGTAGGAAAAACTACTCTGGCGACACTCAGCCATAATTTCTTTTCCTTCATTCAATTCTCAGAGACTGCATGGACAAGTATATGAAGCTTCAAAATTGCTATCATTGTTTATAAAATTCTGTATTTATTCCACCCTAGCTTTAAGTATAGCCTATAGACATCTGTGTTGTTCTTGATTCCTTGGTCTTGCCAGCTACACAAAGCTTGACAAGGATTGAGAAAAATAAAGCTAGTGGGATGGAAAATGTGCTGTACACCTATCATACTTCTTTGTTCTTGTTTGTCCAGATTGTAGGCTAGTGAGCAAATCAGTCACAAGAGAGCGGAGAATAGGTGTGTGAGGGGGTGTCCAACACTTTTTTTAAAGATCCATTTTGTTTGTATGAACTATGCTTATTTGTAAGTATGAATAGATAATGTGTAAATTAATTAATTTGTTTTCTTTTAATTTAGCTTGTGAAACTGCCATGTCAAACAAATATAATAACCATCTTGGAATCGTACGTAAAGCATTTTGCCATTAATGCAGCTTTTTCAGCTAATGAGAGATCCCGACACCATCAAATGACTTCACATACCAACTTGAATCTCCATTATATCCCACCAGAAAAAAAGTAAGCAAACAACTGTTTAACTGTTAACTATTTAATTTTGTGTCTGCTTAAAATATTCATTAATTAATTAATATATTAACCTCAATTTCAACTAAGTAGGTGTTAGCAAGCTTAATAAATTTATTTCCTATAGTTTTGCATTCACTTCACTTTGTATAAAGGAACAATAATGCTGCTCTTTTAAATAAGTCATATAGCCATTTAATAAGGTAACTATATTCATATTTTAACTTTTCTCCAGCTACACCATTTGCCTAATTCTCAACTTTCTATAATAGTTGTACTATAATATAGTACAACTTTCTTTTCATCAACTTTTTATTAACATAACATGCATTTCTTCTATTCCATTCTTTAACATATCACTATCATTCTTATACAGATCTCTAAAATACTTGTCATTAGTGGTAGTCTTCAATTTATGACTCTAATGGACTCTGCTGATTATGGTTATGTCAGTAATAAAGTGAGTCATCCACGTGACTGACCCAATTTTACAACCTTCTTTGTAGTGGTCATTAAGCGAAACCATGATCATTAAGCAAATATGCAGTTATTAAATGAATCAATTATTTTTGATTAAATAATCAAAAATTATTTGATTTTTTTTTTGCCAAAACCAGGATATAAAGGCCAATGTTTGACAAATATGTCATAAATTGCATTCACATGACTACAAGATGCTGCAAACAGCTATAAATGCAGGTCAGTTGCTGAGCACTCAAAATATGGTCAAATGACTTGGAGGGGGGGGTCAGCCATCATAACTTTAGAACTGGGTCACAAGACCTTATGAGGGTGCTCCATCACAACTTAAAAAGGTTGTTAAGCAACTGATTGGAAGCCAAGGAGTACATATATTCCTTCTGTTTTAGTTCTAGCCCAAATCATTCCATCGCTTTTGAGTTCTATTCTAGGGAAGATTATTTTCTTAGCCTCTTTCATTGATTTCCAAAATTTTTCATTTTGTCAAAATCACTGCATTTTCTCTTTTCTTTTAATCTAAACTATTATTTTTTCTTTAATTTTTATTACATTAGTAATACTTTATTTAAAATTATGAAATATTTTTAAAGTCATTTCATTAATCTGTACAAAAATCAGGCTTTAGAAGGGAGATATGAAAAAAAAATCAGGTCATATAGTACTCAGGTTAAGTAACACATACTGTATATTGTTGGGAGCAACTTTCAATTCTTTCATATAGAAAAAACACATAAAAATAAATTGTCAATCCATTGTAGCTGTCTACTCTAGGCATTATTTTTGGCTTGTTTCCAATTGGGTGATTATAATAATAGTAATACCAAAACCAGTATGAGACAGTATAACAGTCGCCTTAGGGAAGAAGGGTAACGTACAAGTTTGATAAATAATACTGATTGTTATGACTTTGTTCTTCAAAATAAATCAAATATTAACATAAACTTTGTTATATAAAGTACCTATTTCTTTTGTAATCTTTTTTTTCTAGTGTTGAGCTATGTAAAGAAATGGTGGATGGCCTAAGAATAACCTTTGACTTCACTCTTCCTCTTATTCTACTATATCCTTATGAGCAAGCACAGTTTAAGAAGGTGACATCCTCCAAATTTTTTCTACCAATAAAAGAGAGTGTAACAAATTCTAACAGGTGGGTTTGCTTTTTTTGCATTCCTTTCAACAAATAGAACAGTTTCAATGGCATTTTTTAAAACCTGTAATCATAAAACTATAATTTTTACTGCCAGCCAGTAAACTGAATGAAGACATTTCAGTAATGATAACGTTACATTGTTACTATTTAAAATGTTCTTTATTGGCCTTATATACTGGCCCACAATAACCACTCAACATCCTAGTTCACCATATTTTTTCATTTGATCAGAAATCAAGAAGAGCTTTCTCCAAGTCCACCTCTTCTGAATCCATCAACTCCACAATCCACAGATAGTCAGCCTGCAACAGGAGAACCTGCAACACCTAAACGCAGAAAAACTGAACCTGAAATCTTGCAGTCTCTAAGGCGTTCTACGCGTCACACGTCCAACTGTGATAGGCTGTCAGAGAGCAGCGCTTCTCCACAGCCAAAAAGACGGAATATTGAGACTCCTGCTTCAATGCCAAAATTGTTTTTGCATCTTGAAAAAAGTGAGTTCATTGTTAAGATAACTGATTATGTAAAAAGGAAAAATGATGTAAAAGTATTTTCAGATTATTGGTTGTCTTTTAATAAGCTCAATGAAGCTTGGCATGATAAATTTGAGTGCTAATAATGAACATTATTCAAAGGCATTGCATATGTACTTTAAGCTTTTATAATAAAGCTTACATTACCAATATTTTAATAGACTTTGAAACAGGGTGGATTTGATTTAAATCAAGTTGATTTAAATCATGATTTAAATCACTAGTAAAATGGCTTGATTTAAATCAACTCAATTTAAATCATAATTTTTAAAGAGCAACTGTCATCTCTATCCCACAGCGACTTCTCCTCTGACCCACTGTTGACTCACCAACAGTCCCATTCACTTTAATGGGATGGCTGGTGATGCGGCAGTAACACAACAAGGTGAGGGATGTGGCAGGCAGCAAGTGAGTGATGCCCGCTAACAGGTGCTGCCATGACAGATCTGAAATGACAGGTGCTCTTTAATATTATATTTATAAGCTGCTTAGAAGGTTTCACTTTCATTTTACTGCTTGCCCTTCTTCCTCACGCTTAGAGCCTGGTGGTACAGATGCATTTTCTTCAAACAATCATACAGTTTGTAGTATACATAGATTTGCAAAACAGTGGGATAAAGGAATATTCCTGAACTTTGTTTTATTATTTATCTCATGGTTAATGTGAAATTGTCTGAATGTATCAATGCAGTGCATATTATCTTAGCTTGAAGAGCGTGGATTCATAGAATGAGTTTACCAAAAATATAAATATTGCAGAATATACAGCCTCATGCTACATAACTAAGTTCCATTTCATGCTGAATAAACTAAATTATTAATGTATCTTAAATAGAAAACTATATTTAGGTAAATTTTTACTCCAAAAGCATTTTATTAAAATAAATGTGATTTTTAAAAAATCCAATGTATTTTTTTAAAAATCCTTTATTTTTTCATTTTTAAAAACCCATCAATTTTTATCCACCCTACTTTGAAAGGTAGCCTGTGTTTCAGGGTGGGTCATACTTAGTATGCTACATCCAGTCCATATTGGATTTGTCATGGGGATGTCTCCTGATTGATTTTTGTTGTAATAACAGCAGTTGCAGTTAATAAAAAGCATGCTTGTGGTATAATAACATGCATTTCAACTTAAATATGATGATAGTTCTAGCAACAAATAATGGTATTTGAGGAGAATGACTCAGAAATATAAACAGAGCAATATTTTACTATGTATTTTGAATGACTAGATATTAGAAAGTTTTTTTTAATTTTAGTAATAGATTATTTTGAATATTAGTTCTGGTTTGATTGTTTTGTAGAAGCAGTTGAAACAACTTGCTTTATGCTAATAACTTTGCAGAATCCATTATCACTTTGTTTTTTAGTAAAATAATTTGTCTGATTTGAGCTACTAGCAATGTTTTTCCTTACACATGAAGCCAGTTAGGTGACTTGAGCTAGTCACTTCTCTCAGCCGTAGAAATGAAATGGGAAATCACTTCTGAAAAATCTTGCCAAGAAAATTGCAGGGACTAGTCCAGGCAGTTGCCAGGAATCCAAAACTGATTCAAAAGCATACACTCAGGGTAAAGATGTATTAGTTCCTTGATATTAGTGTGTGAGGAATTGTGACCCTGGGGGATTAAAAATATTATTAGAAATTATACTTTTATATATTTTGAATATTAGTCAAAGATACTAATGTGGTTATCACATGCATTTATATAATTGACATTTTATAAAAATAAGATTGCCTGTGTCAATGGAGAGAGCCTGTTTGAGGCAGCGGTTAAAACACAGGAGAAACCAGAAGACTGAGTTATAGTTCTACCTTGGGCACAAAGCCAGCTAAGTGGTCTTGAGCCAGACATACTTTCCCAGCTAGGAAGAAGGCAGTGGCAAACCAGTTCTGAAAATCTTGCCAAGAAAACTGCAAACAGGAATCCAAGCAGTTTCCAGGAGTCATAAATTGTTTTAAAGTATCCACTCACAAAAAGGTCAAAGGAACTTCTTAACAGCTGTAGAAATCTTTCATGGCTGAATAAGAGTATTTGTCTTTATATATCCATGCATAAAATAATGTCTTACTCTTTTCTTGAAGAAACTCCTGTCCACAGTGGGTCATCATCTCCTATTACGCTAACCCCTAGCAAAGAGGGTAGTGCAGTATTTGCTGGGTTTGAAGGCAGAAGAAATAATGAATTGAATGAGGTAAGCTTTTTTTGTCCAAGACTTTGATTCAAGATATGAATCAAGATGTCTTTGAACGAGGAACCTACATTCCTCCAGATATTGAAATGGAGCTTGCATCATTTAAATTTAATATGTACTAATCTCTTCCTTTCTAAGTATGATGGATTACAAATAGTTTTGGAAATGGTTCTGATGCAGAAAGAAGACAGTTGTACAAATTAGGAAGTTTTCTGTTTTATATATTTTAAACTACTAAGATAAAGATTTTATTAATATTTAGTAGAATCCTGACATGATTTTAAATTAGATTTAGATCAAGACAAAGTTTATTCTAATTTTATTTTTAGGTGTTGTCATGGAAACTCATGCCAGAAAGCTATCCTCCAGGTGATCAGCCGCCACCACCTTCTTACATTTATGGATCTCAACATTTGCTGCGCATGTTTGGTAACCTATATGAACCTCTACAATGGTTTTTGTTATAACTTTAATTTATGCACTATATTTATTGGAGAATTTTAATTGGAAATTAATTCTGCATTCATAGCAGGATTTAGTTCACTCAGGTACATATGGTATATGCAACAGTACTTGTAAATAATCTGATCTGTTCAGAAATATAAATCTCTTTTAAGAAGTTTTTTTTTTAAACCCAGAACTATATTTCAATCTAACTCACTTTCCAATTTTTATAATAATTTCTATAAAGCATGGGTAATCTCAGGCCACTTATTAACTCTCAGCCCAAATTACTTTAAGATGTTTTTTTTGGGGGGGGGGGAGATAATTGGATGAAGGTAACTTTGAATGCTTGAAACAAAGATGGAGTATAAAAAGGTGGAACTAAGAAATAAGGGGAAATGTTGGTGGTAAATTGCTTTCAATTGAAAGAAAAACTGTCAAATGGGAAAGACTGACATTTGTTCCCTTTTTGTTTTTACAGTAAAGCTTCCAGAGATACTTGGGAAGATGAGCTTTTCTGACAAAAATCTAAAAGCATTAGTAAAGCATTTTGAATTGTTTCTAAGGTAACCTATGGATAACAGCAAATTTAGAAGCCTAAATATTCAAGAGCAGCTAGTAACTTGCAAAACAAACTTTTTAGTTATAGGAAAGTTATTTGTTAGATAGCTTATTCATCCTATATGAGAAAAGTAGAAGATTCTAATCAGGAAGTTTTAGCTTCTGTAAAAAATACTTTCCTTGTAATATTACAGGTAATCCTCATTTGGCATCTGTAATTAGGACTGGCACATGATTATTAAGTGAAGCAGTGCTAAGGGAAAACTCACCTGACTGCAACTGTGCTACAATTTAACTCCAGTTGTCCTTTGCTTGTACAGTGTCATAAGGATATGACCCCAAAGAGTCAGGTGAGCCCAAATGGTGGAGAAAGTTCCCAGTACATGAGGAAGCTGAATAAAAGGATAAAATCTTATAGCTCTTTTCCCCAATACCCTACCTTTTGGAATGCTCACCTGGTACTAGGATAATTCGCAAGAAGAGAATTAATATTTGCATTTACATTCTTTAGAGAGGAAGAGATTACAAGAGAGTAAGCTGGCACACAATGGGGAATATATATCTAGAGGAATATGCTAGCTCATAAGGAGGTAAATAAAAGCCTTCCATGTAAACCGATTAAGGCCTGATAACTTTAGGCAGCAGGTATGAGCTGGCAGAGGAATCTAAGATCGCAAATCTGAATTTGTTAATTTGTGAATATGTCAGCGCTCTCAGGTAAACCAAACAGAAAACAACCAGATAAGCTAATGCTATTTTATTATAAAGGTAAATTAACAGAATCCTGCAAATTTCAAAGTAGAAATCCCCACCCCGCCCTCACCTCCATACATTTATACCCTGGTCAATTAAAGTGTGTCCTTCCTAAGTTTCTTTTCCTGACTATTAAGCTCCTCCCCTTGTCATTCTGTAGGCAGAATCTCCTCCTGTCTTCCCTCAAGGTTATTCCCACATACCATTACAAATTAGCATTTTTATAGTGATATGGTGTGCTGCAGAGAAAAGCAGCTCAGCAAGAGATAGCTTATTTAGACAATCTTTCCACTCTGCAAGCAGAGAAAAAGGGAAAAAAGGGTCAGGCCCAGGACAACACAAACCAGTAACTGATTGTAATGATGAACACATGATTGAGAGAGAGAGCCTGCAAAGGTAAATATGGGCATTGGTCACAAAATTACCTTTTCATTGCTGTTATAACTGTGAACAGTTGCCAATCAAGATAGTCGCTAAACAAAGACTACTCTTATTGTGTATAAATGATTGACAGAAATTATGTGACAGACGTATGATTAAAGAGACATTTCAGTGTATGTAGAGCTTGCATATACAGTAGATTAGAAAGATATTTGTTTTTCCTGTATTTCTTAAAACAAGATATTCCAGTGAAAAGAATATAGTTTTGTTTGTACTGTCAGTTTATATAATGCAATAATAACCTCCTGCAGGTTCATTGCTGATGTATATTTAGGATCTATTTTTTCATATAGAACAATATCTCTGCCATTCAAAATGAATATATCTTAATTCTGCAGCACTGAATCAGTCCTTCTGACAAATGCCATATAATGCATAATGTCTGATTTTATCAATTTTCTAATTAAAATATTTAGGAATATTTGTAGGAAAAAATATTGTTAGGTAATATAACTTGCAATAATAGCCTGTGACCACTAGTCTGTACTAATATGCAGATAATACAGTTCAAGTCTAGATTACTACAGCAAACAAAATGTTTGTTTAATGTATTGGATTAGGATTTTTATTTTAAAGTTCATGTGCTGAAAAAAACATTTACTCATCAAGTATAAAATTATAATACTATCTCATTATTTTAGTTTCAAATGAGTTACATAAATTAGAAAAAATATGTAAAATCTGTTCAAATAATGATCCTACTTTTTAACAAAAGCACTTCCAGAAGTATTTCAGTGGATTACTTGCAATTGTTCAAAGTTCAAAAGTAAATCCTGTTGGATATAATGGAAACCACACCCAATTAACCATTTATAAAATATATGGCACTGGTTCTTTGTACACAGTTAATTTATAGTAGTTTTTCAGAAGCATTTTAAGAGTATCTTGAATAATTTAACAGAACAAATAATCATACATATTTTACTTCTACAGGTTCCTAGCTGAGTATCATGATGACTTCTTTCCAGAGTCAGCTTATGTAGCAGCCTGCGAGGCCTATTATACCACCAAAAATCCACGTGCTATCTACTGAAACTGTGGATGCAGTCAGTTGTACAAACTGGGCACGTTCTGTGTCTCCTATTTTATTGCATTACTTCAAGATCAAGAAAAATTGGAAGATATAATTATAATATCACAAAGGCTTTCTACAATGTTGTTCTTTTGACATAAAGAAAATTTCATTTCAGAGCTATGCTGATGTTGCATTCTAGCACTCGCCAGATAAATGAAGCTCTGCGTTGACTGTTAATGCATAGAACTGTTAATGCATAGAACTGCATACAAATAAAGTAAGAAAAAGGAAGGGATGCATTAGAAACAGACTTCAAAAGAACTAATTCATCCTGTGTTCCATATTATTATAGCCTTGCTTCAGACTGATCCCTCATCGTTTCTATTTAAAAAGTGAATGCAGTTGCATTGTGCAGGTTGTTCATATTTGGGATTTTTTTCTATAAAATCTGTAAAAAACCACTTCTATGTTAGTATCCTTTATATCACAAGTGATTAAGTATGAGGGATGGACTTGAGGATATCGTCAAGGAAGCACTGTTAATTCTCTGTAGGTCCATTTCACAGTGACCAAATAGCTTTGATTGGAATTAATAAATCTCATATATTGTTAGAGTTTTTTGTATTTAAGAAGAGGATATACTTCATAATTTTTGGAAGAAAGAATGATGAAGTGTTAGTTACTTGGCAAAATTTTGAATCTGGAAATACTTGAGTTTTATTTTGTTTTAATTTTATAGTTTTTGCTTGTAAATCAACTAGAATTTATTTCTGAAAGTAAGAGAAGAATCAGAATATTTTGTTCACGTTAACAAAAGTTAACTGATTTCTAAACTGGAAAAAGGTGATAAATATGGAAGAGTCATGCTATCATTCAGTTAGTCCAGTCTTATACAACACATCTTGAGAAGTCCATTAATTTCACTAGGATTATTATGGTCAACTCATCTAATACAAATATAATGTGCTTACATGGGGCAAGCTAACTAGAAAAGGGGTCCCCAATTCCTGGGTCAGGGCCTGCTACCAGGCCATGGCCTGTTCAAAACTGGACTGCAGGAGAGATTGGCAAGCACGTGCACGTGTGAAACTCCATTTGTGCGAGCGGCAGGCAAGCGTGCATATAAAGCTCAATTCGTGTGAACAGAGAACACTTGTGCTCACGAAAAGCTCCATTTGTGGGAATGGAGCTTTGTATGCAAGCACAAGCGCATGGGGCCAGCAAGCTGAAAAGATTGGGGACTGCTGAAATAGAATACTTCATATTGTACTCTGCCAATTGGATAATTGAGCCTGATGAAGTAATCCTAATAAGTAATGGCACCCTAACTGTCTTATTTTAGAAATTTAGAGCATAACCTCAAGTAGTTAATAGTTAAGAACAGGAATAACAGTTGTGATCTCTGTGATGATATGGACTATAACTGCAACTCCAACCAGCTGAGCCAAATGTTGAAAAATCTCAGCACAGAAATTGTAGAAAAAACATTTTGTTGATATTAGTCTTCAACACTCAGGTCATGCTTTGTAATGCCTGCCATTCTGCTTCCAAATTCTTGCTGTTACATAGATAACTTTTTTTTAAAGCATGCTAAAATAAATGGATGCAATTATCTTAATGCCCTTAAATAATATTTGAATGGACACCTGTTAAAAATGTGTGACCAGCTCTAATTTGTGAGCTGTTATTTTGGTGCTAAATTCAGTATAAATGTGTTGATTGATTGCATGTATTACTTTTTTGACATAGGTCCTAAATCTTAAAACAGATTTAGACTTTGGGTTGCAGCCTTGTGAGTGAAGCATTTATTAAGTTTGGTGTAAAATACTGTTTTAAAGACATAATTAAGTATTAATGTTGTATGAATGTAGAATAATAAATAACATTTTTGTCATTCTGTTTTCAGCATGTTTGAATGCTAACCACTGTATTTTACTGCATCCAAATCATGCATAGTATCAGGCACAAATAACCAGGAGCATTCACGGAGTTCAAAACGCAGAAGAGTTTGTTGTTGTTACCTATACACAAGAATCAAGTTAACTAACAGTCAAAGCTAAATTGGTATTAGATAAGAGTTAATGGTATTCATGAGTGTGTGTGTGTGAACTTGGATCTTTTATGACAACACAGTGACTCCAAACTGATTATAGTTTAATTGTGCCTTCCAGCTCAGCCCACTTTTCTCCTACACATAGTAGTATAAAACTAGCCTACAATAGCTAAATTGACCCAATCCTGTTATGGCTACTTTAGATGGCTGCTATACATTTGTATGTATGGGAACACAAAATACTTTATGTGAGTTCAGCATTTGAAAATACTTGCATCTTTCTTATTTGATGTTCAATATATTCATTTTTCTTAGTTGTGCTCTCACTTTCATATGTTTATAGTATGCAATGGTAAATAAATTATCCCACAAAGATATACCACATATTTATTGAGGTAAGATTTATCACAGGCAGAAATGGCTGATTTCTTTTCTGATTAAGCTGTTAATGTTACATTAATTCATGTAGTCATTCAAGTGTTTAAACGTCACAAAAATAAATATGAGTATACTGAAGCTTTATAATGATACTTCATTATTCAGCCTTACTAGAGGAATGGTTCTACTTGACATATTTAGCCAATTATTTTTAGAAATTTCTAAAATGTAATGATAGGAGATATAAATGTGTAAAAATAAGGTAGATATGCTATTTTAGTGTACCTATTTTAAAGGAGTTTCACAGAATTATTTTGGAATAAAAGAGTTGCCTTCTATTTCAAGGCCAAAATATTTAGAATAGGTATTCTACTGCAAGATAAGCATCCCTAGTCTAGATAAATGAAGCCTCTGTTTTAGTGTACATGGCTATGGAAGTTGGAAACACTTCTGATTATACTTGATTAACACTCAGCTGGCATGTAATTATGTTCTCATCTTTTTAAAAATAATCCATTTACACTGGATGGAAAATCAAGAGGTAAGAATTATGACAATTATAATAAAACCTATCTGACATCTACACTAGCTATCTAGAATTTGTGCATCCATATATACACATATCCTGCATGTTAATAGCAGTAAGACTTGGGCAAGAGAAATGCAGAAAGTATACCTAAGGCTCGGTTTATAATTAGGATACTGTAAGCCGTAGATCAGGGGTGTCAAACTTGATTGCATTGAGGGCTGCATCAGGGTTGTATTTGGCCTCGGGGGGCCAGGATGGGAATGGCCAGCTTAACGTCACTCATATTGGAGAGTGTCTGTGGTGGCCCGAACGCTCTGCCAGCAAAAATGAGCTCCTGAGCTCTGTTTTTGGTTGCGACAGCCTCCCAAGTTCCATTTTCATTGGCAGAGGAACTGTGGGCCATTCCTTCACTGTTTCCAGGATGAGCCACATATAAGCACTTTGTGGGCTAGATCCAGACCCTGGGCCTTGAGTTTGACACCCCTGCTGAAGATTAACAAAAGATTTCAATAAACATGAATAAGATCAGTCTAATCCATGTTAGCTTTTTTGGAACATTTATTTAGAATCTGTAAATAGAAAAATATTCAATTGAATGTATCTGTTTTATTGTATTTTAATTTGCAGAGAATTATAATTTAATTTTTTAAAGAAAATACCACATTAGTTCAGATTATAAGCGTTTCTATGAAAGAATCTACACATATACAATCCAAATTTTTTCCCTAGTCTACATAATAAGAATAGGAACTCAAAATGTGGGTGCATTGATGTTTCAGAAAATTAGCACAATCTCTGAGAATGCAGAATGTCCTTATTGCTTAATGCAAAAATCAGTGATCTTGGATCATTATGAATCTGTAGACAAGTTGAAATTTTACATTTTAAAATACATGTTTCCTGTTATCAGTGTGTTCCAATTATAACTGCATACTCTTTATCAGGTGTGTCAAACTCCATTTTATTGAGGGCCAATTTTATTTATTACATCAGGGCTGTAGTTGACCTCAGGGTGCTGGGTAGGCATTGCCAACCTAGTGGGTGTGGTCAACCTGGCAGGCATGGCCACCAGGTGGGCATGGCCAGCTTGATGCCACTCCCTAAACGTTCCACTTCTCATTGAGTAGACCGGGCCAAAGTCACGCTGGCCCGATCTTTCCTCTTTGCATTGGATAGACCAGGACAGCCCTGCGGGTTCGGCCCTTGGGCCTTGAGTTTGAAATCCCTGGTCTATATGCTTTTAAGAATCTTGAATACATTGGATATGATCCAGATGACTGATAAGAATTTGTCATGGACAAATTTCTTCTCTAGTTGTTCTTGTGTTCAAAAGTAAATGTATACAATTGTAAAATGTGTGAATTGTTATCTTGTTGCCTGTTCAGAAAATAGACCTTAAGTGAATTGATGCTGTTTGGGGAAGGGGACTCCTAGGAATATTGAAATGAAGCAAATGTGAAAAAGCAGCTGTAATGTACTAAGGACATAGCTTAGAAGCTATGATAATTTGAAGAGGGGGGTATGTTTCAGGCTTCTATGCCCAATGGCTAACAGAATTAAAGGAGAGCATCTCCTTCAGCACTTAAAACTGCAAATAGCTGCCAGATAAGATAAATACAATGCAGAAAATAAGTCAATTTACTATACCATTTAAAGGAATTGGACTAGAAGCTGGAATATGGCATTCTAATTGTGTCTTAGGCATGGGAGCCAAATAGATGATTTTGAACCAATCATTCTGTCTCAGTCCTAGGATAAAAGCAGTCACAAACTATTTTCAAAAACAGTTCATGTAATTCCAGGTGTCAAGCATAACTTGAAAACAAAAACAGAAAACAACTTATAGAAAACTCCTTGTATTGTCTCCAAAGTCAAAATAAAAATTGTCCATGACAAAATGATACATGGAATAGCAGTTTTATAATGCTTCCCTATGAAAGTGGCTATTTTTTTAAATTCAAAAGCATGTAGATTTGCTATTGGTCACCACAACTGAAAAATAATCCTGTGTACCACAGTGAAAATGTTTAAAACTGTTTCCCCGCCCCCCCCCCACATACACACACACAGTAGATGGGGAGTCTAATGCAGATACAATCTCTTCCAGGATGATTCTGTGTACAATATTAGACTAGTAGAAGTGTTTAGTAACTTGTTCATGTGGTGCTGCAAAGTCCCAGATCTTTAAGAATTGGATGCAGAATTTTACAGCCATTAGTGGTGTGAATCTTGGTAGGATCTTCTGATGGAAAACTAGATATTTTAACCACAGCTATTATGAAGCTGAAGCATGAGTTCATTTTTTATAATAATAGATTATGTGGGGCAGCAAAGAGGAGTAGATTATTGTTAGAAGAAAAGTATTCTATTTTATTCAAGACCTGTCACTTGGAAGAACCTACTCTAACTACCTGATTGTGCAAGGCTTTTTAGCAACTGCTGCATGACCTCTTCTAAAGACTCCAGTTTGTTAGCTGGTACAATTCATGATACCTCTTCTAAAAAAAAAGATGGTTACAATTCCTGTTGATTTATTTATCCACTTCTATTCTAACTTCACCTCATTTGGTCTAAAGTTTTTTGGAGATTAACGGAAGTTTCAGGGATCTCGTTTGGCATCAATTAACAGCAATGATCCAAAATTCTAAGGGGACAGTTGTCTATAAGAGCCAACCTCAATTAATCATTTATTTTTGTGCCTTTTATGAGCAACAAAGACCCCTGCACAAAGAGTGTGATTTGTGACAAAGTGATATTTTTCTAACATACTGTACATTTGAAGGTTACTTCACAGATTTAAGCAATTGGCATATAACTTTCTCCTATAAATCAGGAACTTGGGGTGTTTAGCCATAATGGCCTCATTGCCATAATTCCAGCATCAGCAATAATCATAATTGCTTAAAAGCATAAAGGCATAAAAAATTAACATCTGAACAATTAAGAACACATGATATAATCATGTGTTTCTGGTACCAGAAATTTATCAGTGCTATGTGCTTCGAGGTTTCAACACTAAGTGCAAAGTAAATTATTTCAATGGTTAAATAAAAGCAATATTATGTAAATAAAGTATTCGGCCAAGTAGCAACCCCTAGCCTGGCTGATGTTGAAAAGCTAAGGAGGGCCAGACCTGTGTAGATTACTAAATGGGATTAATGGGAGATTACTAAAGAAATATCAGGGCTGTAAAACTTGGACTAAGCTATATTTTTCTTTAACTGTGATTTGTTATCTAAATAACCTATCACCAGAGGTGGGTTCCTACTGGTTTGGACCGGTTCTATAGAGTAGTTAGTAAGCTGCTGGTGATGCCACGGTGATGTCACGGAACTGGTTCTGGTCCGTGAACTCTGTCATCTTT
>JANHFT010003240.1:148823-172631 GCA_032467955.1 Pseudoxenodon macrops | reverse complement strand
TCTTCTTCTTCTTCTTCTTCTTCTTCTTCTTCTTCTTCGTCTTCTTCTTCTTCTTCTTCTTCTTCTTCTTCTTCTTCCATAACTGTCATCAGATATTGGCAATCCTATTTTTATCAGGTTTTGTCCAAACCAGTCCCTTAGGTTTTGAAGCCATGATATTCTTCTTTTGTCTGGATCTTGTTTGCCTTCAATCTTTTCCTGGAGGATTAAGTGAAGTATGGCGTATTTTTCCGGGTGTCGCATCACATGTCCAAAATATTCTCTGTCTCCTTCAAAGGCCAATACAGAATGTAGCCTTCCAAAATATATTCCTAATTCAGGATATACTCTATTTACATGCATGATTTTGGAAAGATTCTTATTCATTGTGGAAAACAAAAAAGGAGGAGCTCATGGAAAACAAGACATAGTTATATGCCTTTAGAAAGATACTGAGTTTCACAAGAAACCACTAAATTAAGCCAAAACGTGACTTCACCAGAGCAAACATTTGAACCTATTAGCTTATGACATTATTTTGCAGAACTGAGTCGTATTTCTAGCAAGTAAGTTTCTGTTGCTTCTAAACCCTCCTTAGGTGGACCTCTGAAGTTTGGAATGGAGGTTTGTAACAAATTGAAGAATGGAACTCAACAGATATGGCATAAAATCATAACAGCAGATCATATTATACAATTTAATCCTTAAATCATGCTCTGACAGAAATCTCTTAATGTCAGGAAGCATTTCTCCTAGGATTGTAGCCACAATGATTAGAAACAGAATCTAGTTGGAAGGGACTTCTGAGGTCTTCTAGTCCAGCCCCCTGGTCAAGCAGGAGACCTTATACCAGGGGTCAGTGAACCACGGCTCTGGAGCTGCATGTGGCTCTTTCATCTCTCTGCTGCGGCTCTGTCGCTCAAAATATGTATCACACAAAGAGAAATCAGAATTTTATGCAATAGGGAACAAATGGTATGGATGGCTGGAGAACAACCAAAAATTAAAACATTGTCATAAAATACAATAGGAAATAATATTGTTAATAACAACAACAATAATAAATGTAATAGAATGTAGACCTAACAATGTGCTTCTTGTATGTTGATTCAAACAAAATTGTATATGGGGAGAGGAGTTGTGATATATATCAAAATAAGGATAAGTTAAGAACAAAAGAAAATCTGTTCATAAATAGTAAAACCGTTTTGAAAAAAAACCGTAAAAGGAAATATATGTATGTATATATTAGGTTTTTGTATTTTTTGTTTGTTTATTGTATGTTTATTGTATGTAAGTTTTTGTATGTTTTTGTATGTTGTTTTTTTAAATGTAATAAACATTACTTTTTTAAAAAGTGACTTATGACTGTTTTTCACACTTCCAACCATTGTAGCATAGTCATATGATTTACGTTCAGATGCTTGACAACTGACTCACATTTATGACAGTTACAATATCCAGTAATCATGTGACCTTCTCACAAGCAAAGTGAATGGGAAAGCCAGATTCACGTAACAACCATGTTGTAATTTAACAAATTCACTGAACAAATCTGGTAAGAAAAGTAAAAAAATGAGGCAAAATTCACTTAACAAATTTCTCACTTAAAATCATAAATTTGGGGCTCAATTTTGGTCAAACTGTACTGCATTCTAACCACTGTGCCACTGAGGCTCTTAACTAAACAAATCAAGGCAGGATTATTTTGAGTTTCTCCTCTCCTCTCCTCTCTCCTCTCCTCTCCTCTCCTCTCTGGGATAAGTCCCTGCAGTTTTCTTGGCAAGTTTTCAGAAGTGGTTTGCTATGGTATCCTTCTTAGGGCTGAGACAGAGTGAGTGGCCCAAGGACACAGACTGGCTTCCTGCTTCAGACCGAACTTAAACTTATAGTCCCAGTTTCTAGCATGATGCTATCCTCTTTCTTAAAAGTGATACAGATAATTCCTGCTTAGGAATCACAACTGGGTCTGGCAACTCTATTGTTAAAGGCCATGGTTGCTAAGCAAAACATCACATGAACAAGTTTAATTTTTGCCTTCTCTATTAAGACTTTTTGCTCCAGTGGTAAAGCATCAGCTTAGAAATCATAAGATTATTGGTTATAGTTCCTGCTTTAGCCATGAAAGCAGTTGTGTGATTTTGGGTCAGTCACTCTCTCAGTCCAACCCACCTCACAGGGTTCTTCTTGTGGAGAAAGTAGGAGGAAGGAGTATTATATTCAACATCTTGAGTTATTGTATAAAAATCACAAAGGCAGGATATAAATAAATTAACAAACACAGTCACAAACCAATTGCAAAATATACAATCGATGATAATGTGCACACAGGACACTCTGACAGTCATAAATGTGTATCAGTCGCAAAGCTCCTGATTAATGTAATGTCAACTGTCCCATTTGGCACATTCAAAAAGAGAAACTCCTGGCATGTAAAGATTACCAAGAGTAAAACTTTATTGAAAACTCCACTTAGGCACAGCAGAAGCAAAGTCAGTTCTCAGGTTTTCCCACGAAAACCAACATAGGTAAACTCCCCTTTTCCCCATATAGGCCACCCACAGTCCATCATCACCAATCCAATGCTTTTGTCTTGGGAAGACAGTCTGCATCATTTGAACTGTTCTTGAGTTGTGACTTGAGGTGTAAAATTTCTCAAGCAACAGAAGGCTCATATGCATTTCTAACCCTAACCCTACACTATTTCAAATAGGTGGCTGTTGAGTCTTTTCTTAAAAATCTCCAATGATGAAGCACCTGCAACTTTTGAAGGCAAGCTTTTCCACTGGTTAATTGTCGTCATTGTTAGGAAGTTTCTCCTGAATTCCAGGTTGCTTCTCTGTTTCTTCTGAATTCCAGGTTGCTTCTCTCCTTGATTAGCTTCCATTCATTGTTTCTTGTCTTGCCTTCTGTGTTTTGGATATTAAGTTGATCCCCTTTTCTTTGTGGCAGCCTCTCAAATACTGGAATACTGCTATCATATCCCCCCAGTCCTTCTTTTCTCTAGACGGGCCATACCCAATGCTTGCAACCGTTCTTCATATGTTTTTGTTTCCAGTTCCCATGATCATCTTAGTTGCTCTTCTTTGCACTTTTTCCAAAGTCTCAGCATCTTTATTGTAATGTGAGGACCAAAACTGGATATAGTATTGCAGGTGTGGTCTTACTAAGGCTTTTTAAAGCAGTACTAATAATACATATGGTTTTGATTCTATGCCTCTGATTATATAACTAAGGAATGTATTAGCTTTTTTGGCTGCTGCTGCATGAACTGCTGGCTCATGTTTAAATGATCATCCACTAGGACTCCAAGGTCCCTCTCAGAGTTACTGTTTTTGAGCCAGATTTTGCCTAATCTGTACTTATACCTTTGGTTTTTCTTGCCTAGGGGTAAAACTTTGCTTTTCTCCACATTAAATTTCATGTTGTTGGATAGGGCCCATTTTTCAAGTCTGTAAAAATCTTTTTGGATTCTGATCTTGTCTTCTGGGGTGTCGGTTATTTCTGCCAGCTTAATGTCATCTGCAAATTTGATCTCCTATTCCCTCATGTAAGTCATTTATGAAGATACTGAAGAATACTGGGCCTAAGACTGAACCTTATGTTGCTCTACTGCTTCCTTCCTGCCATGTAGATGTAGAACCATTAAGGACTACTCATTGAGTACGGTTGGTTGGCTAGTTACAAATCCATCTGGTGGTGATGCTGTCCAAATATTGCAAGTCCCCTAATTCCCATACAACCAGCCATCCATTGATTGAGAGTGCTTGTTTTAAGGCAAAATTTACTTTTAAAAAGCCTTTGCTACTTCAGTGGTTGTTTTATAGTTCCTTGGGAAAAGAAAATATACCATGTAAATTAAACTTTCAGCATCTGAATGTTACAATAAGGGGGAAAGGTTCAATACTTTATCAAGAAGCTTTAAAACTCATTATATTTCTAGGAAAATGCTGAACAATGTCTTAAAAAGGAAAGAAAAGCAGCTGCAATTGCTTTCATTTCAGAAAAAGATCATTTATTTTCTCACTTTAATACCATGGCGTACTGAATTTTTGATAGATTAATTAAAAGTTGAAATGTGTTAATTATTTCTTTTTTAATGTAGATCACACTGCTCAATTTGCCTCTTTAATTACTTAGATCAATTTCATCTTGAAATAAGGTTAATGGTAATTGACAAAAGAACCATGTAAAGTGCAGACAAGCTTGAAAGAAATATTCTCCCCATAATACTATATATTTCAGAGGACGTTTTTGAATCTAAGCACTTACAATGTGCTTGTGTAATCAATTATTTTAAATTATTTAATTCTACCATGTTTGATTCTGAAATCTGGAGGAACATGGATAAGACCAAAAACTGCCTTCCTTATTACTTTTTCCTAGACTAAGCATTGTATAGGTAGTCATTGATTATAACTGTTAGTTGAATAATGGTTGAAAGTTACAATGGCCTCACTAAAAATGACTTACAACCCATCCTTAAAATTATGACCATGGCACTCCCCCCCCCCCAGTCACTTGATTAAAATGCAGGTCTACCCGGGTCATATTTACAATGGTTGCAGCATCTTGTGATCATTATTTGTGTCCTTCCTAATTGGCTACGGCAAGAAGAGTGAATTGGGAAAGCTGAATTCATTGAATCCCTTGCTAGGGATGAGAGAGAGTGACTAGTCACCCAGTTGGCTTTGGGTCTATGGTGGGACTAGAACTCCCAATTTCTAGCCTGATACTTTTCCTGCTACACCAAACTAGCTCTTAAAACTGATCATACTGTATGTAATAAAGCACTGTTTTAATTTGATTTAGTGTGTCACCCAGTATAGGTCACACAATAGTTTAAAAAATGCATTAATCATATTCTATTATTATAGTTTACTACATTCTGGGTTATTTAACTACAAATCAATTGTATCATCCAAACCTAGATTAATTGATAAGTTAAACTGAACTGCCATTAGTCCTCCAGGAAAATAATGAAAATAATGAATGTTGGAACATATTTTTAATGGGTTAGCATTTAATATAAGCATTCATTTATCACAATGTAAGGTCTCTGAATTTTTTTACAGATTCTTTTAGAGTAGGGAGAGATGAATAAGCTAAATGGTCACCAACCTTTAGCCTTTGCTCCTAAAGATTGGGTTTATACAATTCACATGGAGACACGATGGCTCAGTGGTTAAAGACTCTCAGCTTGTTAACAGCCTGGGTTCAAGACCTGGGTGCTGCATGATGGGTGAGTTCCTGTTACTTTTGCCCCAGCTCCTGCTCACTTAGCAGTTTGAAAACATGCAAATAGATAAATGGATACCAATTCGGTGGGAAGGTAACAGTGTCTGTGCACTTCGGTGTATAGTCATGCTGGCCACATGAGCAGAGAATTGTCTTTGGACTACGCTGGCTCCCTAGGTTAAGAAATGGAGATAAGAGTCAGTCCCTAGAGTTGGACATGACTGGACAGGGAAAACCTTTACCTTTATACAATGCACAAAGCTCAAAACAAATGATCTACTTAAAGCTTAGCCCTATGCTTGAACCAGTTCTATGCCCAAATTTCTGTTTCTTTCAAGGCACAGGATTGGCCACAAACATTCCCCTTCCATTTCATGCCAGCAAAAGTAAGCTTGTTGTCAAACTGGATGAAATAGTAGCTACAATTGATCCTTGGATTTCAGTGCAACAGAAGTGAGTTTGGGGCTGGGAAGAAGATAACTCATTCCAGGTATAGCAGATGGTTTTCTCCCAACATTGATTTATTTTGAATATTTTATGACTCTCATAAATAAAACAGTACATTGAAAATCAAATCATGATGATAGCTCTTAGTGTTTCCATATAAGATTATGCTGTCATTTCAAATTGTTCTAGGGACGTTCCTCCAGTGCCTGTTACTGAACATTTTACTAATCACGCAAATAGCTATTTGGGAAGATTGCTGCTGTTCAGAGGCATCATGTGATCTTTGAGCATATATCAGACTGCTTTCGTTTTAAATATATGTGGCTCAATCTGTTGTTGTTCTTTGGGAATTGCAAAGAAATATATATTTCACTGCAACATGAAAAAGAGAGTGGATTTTTATGACCTGCCTGACACCATGTCTTACATTAAATTATAATGGGTTGATTTGATTTTAACTTAGCATCTTTTGTTGTTTTGTTTAAGGATTAGAGTTATGTGAAAAAAGATCATTACAAATTTTGTAAAAAAATGTAAAGGTAAAATAATCTGTGGATTACATTAATGAATCATCCCAGCTGAGGCAATGCTTAAACAAAACACTAAACCAGCCCTGTAGTGAATTTAGCTGCACTTTTATAGTCTAGTGCAGGGCTGTCCAACTTTGGCAATGTTAAGACTTGTGGACTTCAATTCTCAGAATTCCCCAGCTAGCTATTTTGGCTGGGGAATTCTGGGAGTTGAAGTACCCAAGTCTTAAAGTTGCCAAAGTTGGACAGCTCTGCACTAGACTATAAAAGTACAGCTAAGTTCACTACAGGGCTATTTGGAGATGCAAATATGGAGCTTTATACCACACTCTGTCATAGCCTGGTTTCTTTGATCATCAAGAGGTGTCTATGTTTTAATGGTGAGCTACATTAAGTCACATCAGCATACCTGTTTGTCAAATATTGTGAAGAAATTAGAACAAATCATCCAAGTCTCCTTCTAGGAAAGGGTTGCCATGAGTGAATGAAATAAGAACGGGATGTTTAATTTTCTTTTCTCTTGAGTAACAAGAATTTTGTGAGTCACTGATAGACACTACTTGGCCTGCCAGTTACCTCAATTAATGGGTATCTTTGAAAGTTTTAGGTTTAAATATTTAGAACTCTAGCATGTTGAAGTTTAAATGATAAATCCTTAAAGTTTAATTGTTAAAAACTACAGAGACATGCAAGTCAAAGCTAAAAAAAATCTGTTTTCAAGCAAAATTAATGTTCTGTGAGAGAATTTGCACTGTGAATGGGAAGGTAGACAATATGGCGATGTTCCGAAATGTTGCTGTGAGAAGCAATAATGAGGTCATATGCCTAATTGCTGAGCATCTTGGAGTGCAGGAAAAGAAAATTCAGTACTATTTATAAATATATCCATTGAAAACTAGGTTGGTTATGAAACCCCTTTATTGAAGCAAAATCAAACCAATCCCAGCTTAGGCTGACAGAAGAATAATAATTAGTGGAACATACGGAATGATTGCAATTTGAAATTAAAGCATGAGGAAGTGGCTCTTGATGAATTTGGGGTATGAATGAAGAATGAATGTCCTCAGATTGCAAAGAAAGTAAATAAAAGTTCTGGTAATCTTCATGCAAATTTAACATTTTGTGTTTGTGAGATGGGATTTTCTGCACTCAAGAATATAGAAACTGGAAAAAGTAACGATTACACATAGTTGAAAGAAATATGAGAGTGGTTGTGTTTATACAGCCTTCCACCAATATCCAAAGATTATGTAAATCTCCTCAAAAGAGATTTATCCCCCCAAAATTAAATTTAATTAAATTTAGGTCAACTTATTTGGTTGTTCCATAATAATTTAATATTGAAAATATACTGTAACACAAGCATGCATAATAATTAAGCAGTTTTGGAGGCTGTCAATTAGTTTGGAACAGCTTATAGAGTTTGCAATTGCAACACAATGCTTTCAGAAAATATATTTTCTTTAGGATTAGCTTTCCATATAGTCTGTATTATATCCTGTAACGTAACTCCAATATCAGTTCTTGAGACTACTGTACCAGTAGAAAATGGAATATGGTACCACTGAATATAAATATATAAGGCTATCATCACCAAAAAAGTCACAAACCACTGAGTTACATTGTAAGTTCATAAATCATTGTACATAAATTATTGTACAGTACTGAATGAATATTGTACAGTACTGAATTAATATTAAACACATCCCTTCATTATTAAACACATCCCTTCATTAGCTGAACTGTGTTGATGACTTACTTGAGAGGGCTCTTTGAAGTGCCCTTCTTTCTTTAGCAATTTGTTCTCATTTGGTAGATTTTCTGCTAGCTATATTAAAATATTTAGTTCTCTTCTAAAGGATTGCTAGATGAAAACATCATTTTAAAACATCTATTTTAAGTAGCTCAACACTTTGATTTGGCCCCAGCTGTTTTGATAGAAGTGTATCAGTCTTAATGTCAAATCTGAATATGAGTGGAAACCATAGCATGGGGACAGGCTAGAAGATTGTTTATTGCAGTTTTTCCTTTTGTTAAATGCTTTTAGTGCATGCTCTTGTAAGGATATCATGTTTCTTCCCAGCAGAATAATGAAATATGACTGGTCTCAACGTATTTATTGCTCCGGTGTCTGTGTCATCATCACCATCTTATCTGTGCATTTTCCTCAGCTATTTCTGTGGCTATGTTCCTTTCACTGTCCTTCTGAAAGAATCCAGAAAAAAATTCTTCCAAATCCTCTAAAAATCATGAAAAGAAACTTCACTGGAGAAGAAATTCAGCAGCCACTTTGCCTTTCCTGGAACCTGGGTGAAATCAGTCATCTTGAAGAGGAGCAATGTTGTCTGTAAGTTATATGGTTTTGCTCTATTTTTTTCATTTTTGCATACTCCTTTAGAGCATAATCAATTTGAACTACATGGAAGGACATACAATAACATCCTTTGAAATTAGTCTGATGACTATTAGAGATAATATCTCCTTATCCAAAATGATGGCTGCTTTCATTTGTATACTTGAGCAACAATGTATATACCATACATACATTTATTAAGAATCGGGAAAATAAAATTGGTTGCAAACAATTTTACCAGCAACAGCAACAGTGCTTGCATGGCAGTATTTAATATTATATGTCTTCAATATTTTAACTGTTCATTGGTACACGTACACACACACATGCACACACACACACACACACACCCCGGTATGTAGATATAAGGTAGTAGATTGACAGAGCAGTATAGTTTTGATGTTAGGGTGTTTTCACAAATTATATTTTCATTATTTTGGAGGTTTTTTTCCTAAAAAAAAGCAATGCTGCTTTTTAATGTATAATTTTTATTAGAACTTTTAAATAGAAAATAAAAGCTAGTACGTTTAGCTAACAAAAGCAAAAGCTGCAAGAAAAGAAAAAAGTTAAAGAAAAATAGAAAAGAAAAATGTATAAAGAGACGTCAGATATTTTTCACAATAGTTATAAGTACAAATATATTTTAACAGAAGTAACGCTGCTTTTAAAAAGTCAATATTAATTGTTCTATTCATCTTTAGAAAATGTTTAACCAATGCAAGATTGTTTTGTTAAAACCAAGTATCAGGTACACCAGATCTAAATGGATGTATATTTTAAATAGAATGGGATATTTTCTGGCAGTAATATATTTTTTTCCTTCAGATTTTGATATCTTCACTATTCGTCTTAATTAACAAATCTTCTCTCATTGGCAGAATTGTAGGGAAAGCAAGTTAGAAGAGTCAACTTAATATCAAACAACAATCCCACCTTAGTTTTTCTTTATTATATTTTTATCAAATTCCTCTAAGGGCATGCATCCTATTTTCCAGCTATATCCATTCACAGACCTTAATAATAGCAAATGAAGAATGATTAACTGACTCCAGGTTACACAATGAATTTGGTGGCCAAAGCACAGATATGGACCTAAATCTCCCCAGCAGATGCCAAAGGCTTGTTGCCCATAGCCCAACTGCAAGTCAACTGTGTAAAGCTTGTCCCCCCACCCCCCCAAGGCTGGGCTTTAATTTCACAGCACAGCTTTTTCTTATCTGTTGCTTTAGAACTGAGTTTTTTTTTAAAAGAAAAAGAAAGACAAGAAGATATCTGTTGAGGTCGGGTCAGAAGGAAGAGGCAGAACTCGCAGGCAATGTAAGGAATAGGTTTATTCAGCTCCAGTTAAAACACAAACGGTTGGCAAGCCAGGCAGCTCCCCTTATACAGTGAGCTGTCCAATGCTTCAGCCACTGACACCGGGTCATTCTCCTGCCTTGCAGAATGGACCAATGAGAGGGAAGAGGGAATGTCACGACTTCTCCCTCATCAATATTCAACAATATCTTCTATAACTTTTTGCGCCTATAGATTAGGAGGTTTTCACAAACTTTCCTTGTGTTGTGAGCTAAGTTTGTTGTATCTCTTACACACCAATGATGTCCTATATGGCAAAAGACAAATAGAAATAAAGACTGAATTGATATTGTGAATAATTCTTTAGCAGTAGTGGCTTCCTCTACTGCCAACTCCCTCTGGTTTGTCTCTATTGTGTGAGTTATTTCTGGCAAAGCTTTGATTTTTTTTTTTAGCCCTGGGTAGACCTTTGTAATTCTTACAATTCTACTTCTGTGAATATTTTATTTCTTATTGTAAATCAAAGTTCATCTGCTAGCCTCTTTTCTATTATTTCTGATTCTGGATGTTCTTTCCAGAAATTGTACTTTCTTTCCAAGTACCCTCTTCTCATTGGACATGACTTGTAATAGCAAATAATATTTTTTTTGTTTTCAGACTTTGTATATTTGCAACAGGTAAGCAACTTTCTTCCTGTAATTTTGCAGCTGTTGGTCCTGGTTGCTCAGTCCTGAGTCCTTTAACCCACTTGTCACCAGATGTCTAGGAATTTCAACACCTAGCATAGTCCTTGCTGATGACCGATCCAGTGTAGTTTTTTGTAAGTGACATTTTACAATATTGTTTATGGGAGACACACACTTTCTCTAGCTCCTCTGAAGAGACCTGTCCAGTATGGTTGAAGCTCTGGCATAACTGTCATCTTCCTCAAAGCATACAAGCCCCACCACCACATCAAGCTAGTATCTCACTGGGGGAGTATTATAATATTTTGTCCCATAAATCTGGTAGATGCCAGATATATAAAATATAAAGAATATTAATCTACTAGAGGGCTGAGCAACTGGTTGGACTTGGGCTGGCATGAAGATCTCTCATCATGGAAAGAAAAAAAGATCACTATATGTAAATATTTATATATGTATAAAATATTTCACTGTGGTTTCTTCCCCAAATCTCCAAAACTTTAACCTTAGACTATCTACTGTTGACCTCACCCCATTCTTAAGAGGTCTGTAAGGGGCATGCATAAGTGCACTAACATGCCTACCATCCCTGTCTTAATGTCCCCTTTTATTCGTATCCATTTCATGTATTAATAACCATGTTTATTCTTATATCTGTTATCTAATACATGGTTAATAATGTATAAAGTATAATATAGGAAAGAGGGAACTTGTTACTTGGCTTGGAATATTCTAGCTTTATCAAATTATTCTGGACTTGCTACAAGGATCGTTTATAAAAAGATATGACATTTTGTTTGTAATAACCATTAGGCTGCACCTAGTTTACATGAATCTTTGAATAAGTCAAGTAGGAATAAGAAAAATAGCACCAGTAGTACCTTAGATTCAATGAAGATAAGTGGCTCGATGTCTAACAAGTTTCTCAGTGACCTATAGTTTTTCATGTCATGTTCATACCAGATTTAGAACATATTGCATCCAAAATCTTGATCCCATTCATTTTATCACCATAATTAAAAATTAACAGATTGGTTTACACAACAAGCTAGTTAAGATGTGATCAGGTAATTTATGTTTCATTCAGACAGTAAGTTAATTCAGTGTACAATAATTAGCTAAGGATTAATATGTATACACTTATCCATTAAGGGCATTTGTATTTTTCCTAAGAGGTTAATACACAATATTAAAAAACTTTTTAAATCTTGCCTCCATAACTTGAATTTGCTGTTTAAATTTAATTAAACTTCTATTATGTATATAAAGTTTCTGTTAATTTTGCCATTGCTATATTGTTGTTCTCTCTGTTAGGAAACAAAAAATTCACATGCACAAATCAATAATTTGGCAGACAAAAAAATATTAGGCAACCTTAGTTTTCATCAGTATTTAAGATTTTTATCCCTGCTTTCCCATGCTTCTGACAAAGATTTTAAGTTGGGTGATGCAGGTATAGAAGTTCAATGTGTTTACATTGCTTTCTTTATTACATCAAACCTACACTGGAAAGTCTTTTCGAAGACAGAGATTATGTTTTGACCTTTTAGAGCTTGTTTCTGGAGTAAAGATTTTTTTCTCATGTTACAGATAATTGCTGAGTGAATTGAATGCAATCCTCCCAGAGAGCAGGAACTAAAAAGCTGGGCATGCCTGTAATTTAATAGATAATTTATCTTGACTAGGAAGGCAGCCATAACTCAATCTCTTTCCACCCAAAGGCCTTGCATTTTCCTACCTGTGGGCTCCATGTATTTGACATGGGTTTTGATTGAAGTGATTAATTCTGTTTGTAGTTAAATTACTATGGCCCAAGGAGACTTGGGGTCAGAACAAAGTTTTAATTTGTACAGTCATTATGTTACATCTTGTCAGGGGAATCTTTGAATAGTCCAGATGATCTCTGTAGCTTTTCCCTCCACTTAGTATAAAAAAGAAATAAAGGATGTGTGGCACCTCTTAAATTTGAATGCTAGGAGACATCATGGGAGCTGATTGTTATAGCAAGATTTAGATACATTCCTTCCATCAGTAAAATGACAGCAAAACATATCAACATAAGCTGAACAACATCAACGGCTCTGGTAGCAAACTCTAATCTGTCTTTGTAAAGAGGCCAGCAAGTAGTGTTGTCCTTTGATTTGAAACACATTAAAGAAAGTAAATAATGAATCCTTCACCTTGGTTTCCCTTCCCATCAAGTGTCACCTGCCAGCAGTGGGTTTCACTTATGCCATGGGAGTTGCCCACCAACCAAATAACTGGAGGTCTGCCAGAAAGCACCATTCCTACTTAGTATTACTAATAGTCTATCAAATCATTGAGGAAGCTGGAATTGTATGCTAGGTTGCTAAGAGAAGGAGAAAAAAGGGAACATGGATGTATTTTATTGCCTTTGGCCATTTATCAGATCAAAGATAGTGTCTCTTACAAAAGTTTGGGAGATTATGTGTTTTAGTAGATCCCCACATGAATGGAAGCTGATGCTGACTCTACATAGTACAACATTAAGTGTGGTATCATTCTCAAATGTGAATGCATACTTATTAATTGTGTGCAGGAGTTTACCATTCAGAAAAAGAAAAAAGTGAGTAGGACAGGTGCAAAACTGTAGACATCCTTACAGTTGACTCAGGCCACTTTTTATTTTTATATTTTTACTGTAATGTTATTAAAACAGCCCCCAAAGTGATTGACTCGCTAGATTGCCTACACTTGTACAAAGAAACAAAATTCCACACATGAGAAAATTTTCTGATCCTTTAAACTCTCAGGCTGAACTGTTCTATTTTCCACAACAATAAGATTCTTTAAACTAGTGTTTCTCAAATTTGCAATTTGAAGATCTGTGGACTTTACAGTACACAGATTTTAGACTTTAAATTTAGATTTGGACTTCAAACTAAAGTCCACACATGTAAAAGTTCTCAAGTTTGAGAAGCACTGCTCTAAACAGTTGTCAAAGAAATTGAAAATAAAATAATTAGCTCTTACAAATCAGAGGAAGACTATTTTTTAAAATGTCTGAATGCTTCACTTAATGTTTATTGCTACATGAAAAACCGCTTTTACAATTTTCTGAGGAAATATCTTACAATTAACCCTTTAATTCAGTGTTTTTCAACCTGGGTTTCATTCATTCACTCTGCAAATGTATATAATAATAAAAAAACCAACTATGGGTGACTAACAAAAGTATGCAAAGACACATAAAAACAAAGAAAAATAACAGATGCTGGGCAAAATACACAACTTCAGCCAAGCCAAGCCAAAAATATTCAAATTGGGTTCCATGAATAACCTGACCCTAAAGTCTGAGGAAAATCCAATGTTTTAACACCTTCTAAAAGGCCAGCTGAGTCAGGGCCACCCAAATTTCAGGTACTTTCATTGAGAAGACACAACTCCTAGGCTCCATAAAATGAACATTGTTTCACAGAAAGGACTTGAAGCATATCCATCTGGTAGACCTAATGAGTTGGGCAGAGGCCAGTGTAGATAGTACCTCTTGTATTCTAGGAATGCGTCATAAAGGGTATCAGCTGTCCAGCTAGCAAATCCAAAAAGAGAACTCCTAGGACATTGTTCTTCCCCAAAAGTAAAACTTTATTGAATACACTACATTGGCACAGAAGAAGCAAAACCAGCTCTGAGTTTTCTGAGCCCACAAAGTTAAACTTGCTTTCCCCCTTTGGCCATCCCCCTCAGTTCATTGCGTTATCCAATTAAATCAGCTCCTTTTGTTATGAGAATGGCCTGCATTGTTCAAACACCTATGTGGCGTGACCTTGAGGGTGGCAGCAGAGTCTCATGATCTGCAGATAGAGTCTTGGCATTTGATTTCCACCCCAGACATTTCAACCAACCCACCTTCCATTTGTTGTCAAGCTAGAGCAAAGTAACTAGGTGAAAGAGCGAATTACTCTTGACATGCCGACCCCCGGAAGAAAGATACACCTGGAATAACTATAAACATACACAAGCATGAACAATTATCCATTGTACAAAATATTAGTTCCACTTTGGTCATTTGGGGTACCTGGAATGAAAGCCCTTTACTAATCTTGTTGCTTTAATGTCCCTTGCTGCCACCCACTCTGCATCCAGTATAGTCCTTCCACCACACAAGGTACTGCAACTTTCTCCGGTGGTGTCTAGAGTCCACAATGTCCTTAGTTTCATAGTGCTCCTCCCCTTTTATGAGGACTGGAGGCAGAGGAGGTCTCCTGACTGGCCTCAGCCTAGAGTCTCGGAAGAGCTTTACAATTTTCTAAGGAAATATCCCCATAATTAACCCTCTATTTCAGTGTTTTCAACCACATTCATCAGCTCTGGGGAGCCCTCATTGTAGAGCAATCCCAGCCACTCTGAGGCGTCTCCTTTCAGGTTCAATGTGATAGCATTCAAAAGGGAGAACTCGGCAGCATGCATTGCTCTATACCACTCTAAATAATTCCACACCTGAGTTAGGAAATAGGCTAGCTTTTTGGGCTGGCTGTCAAAATTTGCATTTGGGGGTGAGGGTCCTGGTCCTGCTGCACCTGGTGGCAGCCTCACCTCCTGTGGGACCAGCTGTATGAGGGCTTCTGTTGCTATGGGGGTGGAGAGGCTTGCCCCAGACCTGCCAGAGGGGGGACTACTTCTGTCCCTTACTGCAAGGATCCCATCATTCCAGTCAGGCTAGACACCATTGGCTGTGGCAAAGGGGGGGATGCGGCAGCCAGCAGCTTGGCAGTCCCCATTCCAGCTCCCATCATCACTGACCTCGGTGAAGTGACTCCCTGGACCTCTCGCCCACCAAACCTCTCTCTGAGCTGTTCCATTGAGAGGCTGTGTGTTGCATCCAGGAACCTCCACTCTATTGGTTCTTCCCACTTGGCTGCTCTCCTGGATTTCCACTTGCTTCCTCGGATCATAATTCGAGGAGGAAGCAGTGGGTGCTCTGCCTCTTCAGCCTTCTTCACATCGCTTGCCCACTGCCCCTTTTTCCCTGGGGAAGGGGCTCCCAATATCGCCCCTTCTCCATGCATGGGTGGCTGATCCAGCTTCTCAGCCCCCTTGTGTTTGGCCATCCCCCTCATTTCATTTCATTATCCAATAAAATCCACTCCTTTTGTTATGAGAATGGCCTGCATTGTTCAAACACCTGTGAAGGATGACCTTGGGGGTGGCAGCAGGGTTGTACGATTTGCAGATGGAGTTTTGGCATTCAATTCCTGCCCAAGACATTCTAACCAGCCCCCTCCCAATTGTTGTCAAGCTGAGAGTGAAGAAGTAACTAGGTAAAAGAGCAAATCACTCTTGACAAAGAGCTTTAAACAGAATAACCGGTACTTTAGAACATAGAATAATAGAGTTGGAAGGGACCTTGGAGGTCTTCTATTCCAATCCCCTACTTGAGCAGGAGATCCTATATCTTATCAGACAAATAGTTGCCCAATCTCTTTTTGACAGCTTTCACTGATGGAGCACCCACAACGTATGAAGGCAAGCTATTCCATTGGTTAATTGCTCTCACCATTAGGAAATTTCTCCTTAGTTCTAGGTTGCATCTCTCATTGGTTAGTTTCCAATCATTGTTTCTTGTCTTGCATTTTGGTGCTTTGGAAAATAGTTTGACCCCCTCATCTTTGTAGGAGCACCTCAAATATTGGAACAGTGCTATCATGTCCCCACCCCAATCCTTCTTTTTATTAGACTAGACATACAAATTCCTGTCATCATTCTTCATATGTTTTAGCCTCTAGCCCCCTGACCAATTTTGTTACTCTTCCCTGCACTCTTACCAGAGTCTGAACATCTTTTTTGTATTGTGGTGACTAGAACTGGATGCAGTTCTGAATTACACCCATAAACGTACTATACTCTGCTGCAGCTTGCATAGTAGTAGTGTTATGAGGTGTGCCCATAATCGCCTGTGATAATGAATTCTGAACCAGCTGACGCTCCCAAATTGATTTATTTGACCTAGATACCACCCATCTCTAATCAATGCTGGGCAGCTCACAACATAAAAAACAAAACAACAAAATGTTTGTATATAAGATAGCAAATCCAAAACAACATACATATTATATCCCAATAAAGCTTGGGATAATGCTTTCCAAGGGCAGTTCCACTACAGCATATTGCAATAGTCCAATCAGAAAGTGACTTGGACATGAATGACCATGAACAGACCCTCTTGATCCAGAAAGAGGCACAGCTGGTGCACAATAGATTTGTACAAAAGCCTTCTTAATCATGGTTGCCATCTGCTCTTTGAGCAGGAGCTGAGGGAATCCAGGAAGACCCCCAGTTTGCACACCAATTTAGTTGGATGGATAGTACACAATCCAGACAACAATGAAAGACCTGGCAAGCCATAAAATGCATAGATACCTACTCATCTAGACCCTGTTCAAGAACTGGGAAAGAACCTTGACAGCATCACTTGGATTAGCAAAGATGGGGCAAAGATATATAATTGAGCATCATCATCTAACAATGTTACTTAATTCTTTGCTGCTAGATGATCTAACCCATTTAATATCATGTAGATATTAAATCGGTTAGATCATCTAGCAGCACAGATGTAGATATTAAATCAGGGCAGGAAAAAAAGCAGAGTCTTGAGACACTCCAGAAAGCAGGGTCCAGCATTAGATCTCTCCCCCATCTACCAACATCAGGCAGAATTGGTGTCAAAGGAAAGAAATCCTTCACTCCAACCACTATTCAGAATTCACTACTGACCAAATCCCCAGAGTTTTTATAAGGACTTGAATGGGTTCTCTGAGACTAATGAGAGAGAAAAAACCTTTTCTATAAGGACTAACCTTTGTGTATATATTTTTTCTTCATTTGTCCCTTCTGGAGATTTGTTTTCTCTTTAGTCTTTTGCGGAATGTTTAAATAATTCTGGTTCTCTTATTGTTGCTAATAGAGGTAAGAGTATCAAAAAGTCTTATATGGTGAGCTCATCTACTTTCAGATGGAAAGCTACTATCATTTTCTGTCTAATGAGATTCTGCAGCTGTTCCCTCTTTCTCTTAAAAGATTATCTGGCCAATAAAAAAAAAGTTAGGAGGAGTGGAAGGATTGTAAATGAAGATGACTGTGAATTTTCTGTGAAGGTTTACTTAGGCAATAACCTTGTCCCCTTCACAGCAATATGAAAGGTCCAAGCCATTTTTCCCCATTTATTATGATTTTCATAAGGCTTCCTCCATCTCATTCTGTATGTGTACAAAAAGTTAATGTGGGGGAAAAGGAATAGTAACCACTGGATAGCTTTTGAAATTGGAATATTTAGGTCAAATTTGTATTCACCTGCTTTCTGTCAAATGCATAAAGTAACACAGGAAAGCTATCTATACAGTCTCAAAGAACAATTATAATTTTCCTTCTTCAATTGGATTTATTCATCAGAATGAACAAGACAGTTCAGCTGCACCAGATGGAGGACAATATATAGAAATCTAATTAACTACGGTATATCATTACTAAAAGGTAGTAGAAAGCTCAATTATAACATCAAAGACATGCCCAGGTGCTGACTGTGGAACAGATCACAAACCTATCAAGTTCCAAGTTAAGCTAAAGAAGAAGAAATCAGTTTTCATGATACAATCTTCAACATTCACTCACCTCAGGAATCCTGAGTTGCTTTGGAGTCCTGAACCTCACTGATTGATAACCAGAAGGAATTACAGAATACATTTAAAGAAATAGTTAATGTTGAATGTGAGAAGTGATTGCCAAAAATGAAGAAGGAAAAGAAAGCAAACTGGATGTTAGAACAAACTCTGGAAATTGTTGAGAAGCCAAAGTTAAGAAAGACAAACTTCTCAAAAAGGAACTTAACAAAGAGTTTAAGAGAGCTATTTGAAAAGACAAGAAGCTGTGTTGCAACAACATATGTAAAGATATATAAATAGACCTGGAAAAATAAGGAAAGGCTTTCAAAAGATCTTTGAAGGTTGTAATCTTGAAATGGTATGCTAAAGGATGTCAATTGACAGATAGCAAGGGAGATCAAAGGAAGATGGAAGGAATATATTGAAATACTGTACACTATACAGATCAACATTATAAGATACCTTAGAAGATATTCCCTACTTATAAAACCCTGTAGCCTAAGAAGACAAAGATAGATCAGCACTCAGATCTTTACCTAGTAGAAAAGGGTACAGGAACTAAGGCAATAGTCATTTAAATGTGGCAAGCAGCAGAAAAAGAATCAATCAAGAGTCTAACCAAATTATGCCACCACATCTGGAACACAACATAGTGGCCAATAGATTGGAACAGGTCAATCTACTTTTCAGTACTGAATAAGAGAATAACAGAGTTGGAAAGAACCTTGAAAATCTAGTCCAATCCCCTGCTCAAGCAGGAAATGCTATACCATTTCAGACAAAAGTCAAAAAAGGATATTTAACCAAATCTGCAAATCATCATAAAATAGCCTTAATTTTACAAACTAGTAAAATACCATAATACTTAGGACCATCTAGCACAGATTAGAAACCTATATAGAAAAAGAAATGTCAGCTGTTCAAGCTGGCTTTAGAAAAAGCTGAGGAACATGAGCTGTTATTGCTGACACATGATGGATAATTGAGAAAGCCAAAGAATACCAAGAAGTACTCTATATGTTTCATTCATTGTAGAAAGACCTTAAATTGTATCAATTATTTCAAGCTTTGTGGTGTGCTCTGAAAAATGGAAATCCCAGAATATCTAATCATTCTTATGAGAAATTTATATACAGGTCAGGAAGCCCCAGTACAAATAAAACAAATGAAACAGATTAGCTGCAGGATGGCAAAGAGATGTGACAAGGCTTTAAACTCTCCCCTTATTTATTCAATTTATATGCTAATTACATATAAAAGAAAGTTGGATTGAAAGTAATGAGTGTAGTGTTAAAACTGGAGAAAGAAATGCCAATAACCTGTGCTGTGCTGATGACACTACCCTGATAGCTGAAAATACAGGTATTGATAAAAGTCAAGGAATGCAGTGAAAAAAATGGGATTTAAATTAAATATGAAGAAGACCAAACTAATGGCAAGCAGTAGAACAACCAGTCATGGAATCAGACATGAATATAATGAAGTGGTGGATAGTTTCTGCCTTTTAGGATCAATCATCAACAATAAAGAAACATGCTTCAAACTATGGTAACATTTGGTAGAGTAGCCAAGAAGACCTTGGAAGGTATTGAAATGCTATGATTTGTCTATAATTAAAAATATCAGACTTATGAAAACTATGAGATTTCCCTTGACACCGAGTGGAAGTCAAAGTTGGATTTTGAAGAAACAGGATATTTTGTTTTCTCTTGCTTAGGGAAACTTCAATATATGCCCATCCTTGCATGAACTAAATATGCAATGGATATTCTGTGTGCTATTATCACATCAAACAAGAGGAAAACCTATGCACCAATTCCACCTGCACCTTCTATAATTTTGTAAGCAACCAATTTAAAGGTTTGAGATCCATTCCATCCCTAAAAGGACTTAACGGTAAAGACTGTAATGATGAAGCCATTAATGCCAACCTCTTAACACATTCTTCGGCTCAGACTTTGAAAACAGCAATGGTTCATGCCCAACATTCCCTAGTCATACAAATAATCACAACAATCTAACACAAATCGATTTTACAGAAGATAACATTGAACAAATCACTACACAGCCTAAAACCATCTCTATCTATTAGACCTGATGGACTATGTGCCTACTTCTTAAAAAAGCTTTCCACTGCCTTAGCAGAACCTGTAAGCATAATCTTTGAAATATCTTTCAGGACTTGCTCCTTGCCCAACCTATGGTCACTAACCACGGTCATCCCTATGTTCAAAAAAGGAGACCCCAGCCTAGTCGAAAATTATAGACCAATCTCTTTATATTGCATCACCTGCAAAGTCATGGAATCAATCATAAACCAATCCATTACCCTCCACTTAGAAACAAACAACCTACTCTCTAATAAACAATTTGGTTTCAGCAAAAAATATCCTATAATCTACAACTTCTACACTGCAAAAACATATGGACTACATATCTTGATCAGGGCAAAGCAATAGATGCAATTTACGTAGACTTCTGTAAAGCATTTGATTCAGTGGTAAACGACAAACTACTTCTAAAACTAAAATCTTACGGCATCTCTCAACCCCTACATAATTGGATAGCTGTGTTCCTGGCAAACAGACAACAAGTGGTCAAAATAGGGAATGCCCTATCAAATCCTGCACCTGTTAATAGCAGAGTCCCCCAAGGCAGCGTTCTAGGTCCAACACTCTTTACACTTTACACAAATGAACTTTGTGATCATATTATAAACAACTGTGTTCTCTGCGCTGATCATGTAAATCTATTTAACACCACCAACAATGCTGCTACCCTTCAAAAAGACCTTGTCCTTGTGTCAAAATGGTCAAACAACTGGCAACTTCAAATCTCAACCAACAAATGCTCTGTCTTACACATTGGAAAAAAGAATCAGAACACAAAATACAAGCTGAGTGGACACAACTTTGTAGACAAGTCTCACTCTGTCAAGGACCTTAGAGTACTTGTATGTAATGATCTAAGTCTAAATCCCACTGTAACAACATCGCCAAAAAGGCATTAAGAGTTGTAAACCTAATCTTGCATAGCTTCTTCTCCGGTAATATTACACTACTAACCAGAGCATACAAAACATTTGCTAGACCAATTGTCGAATACAACCCATCTGTCTGGAACCCGCACTGCATATCGGACATTAATACAATTGAGCATGTCCAGACATATTTCACGAGAAGAGTCCTCCACTCCACTGCTCGCAACAAAATATCTTATGCCACCAGACTTGAAATTTTGGGCTTAGACAACTTAGAACTACGCCGCCTTCGTTATGACCTAAGTGTAGTTCACAAAATTATCTGCTACAATGTCCTATCTGTCAATGACTACTTCAGCTTCAACCACAAGAACACACGAACACACAATAGATAGAAATTTAAAGTAAACTGTTCCAAACTCGATTGCAGAAAATACGACTTCAGCAACAGAGTAGTCAATGCCTGAAATGCACTACCTGACTCTGTGGTTTCTTCCCCAAACCCCCATAATTTTAATCTTAGACTGTCCTCTGTTGACCTCACCCAAAGGGTCTGTAAAGAGCGTGCATAAGGGCACCAGTGTGCCTACCATCCCTGTCCTAATATTCCCTCTTATTTGTATCCATTTTATGTATTCAAATCATGTTTATACTTATATATGTTATCTACCGTAATATGTGCTTGACAAAAATAAATAAATTAATTAAAATAAAATAAAAAATATCTCTAGCTCAGGGTTGAACAGCAACATCCTTACTGTTCTCTGAGCTCAGTTGTTCGCTTGCCGACATTTCATAGTCCAACTTGGGAACATCATCAGTGTTAGCACAGGGTCTAAAGATGTTACCCTGTCAGGTAATGAAACATCAGCCAGCAAACAACCAAGCTCAAAGAACATCAAGGGGGCCACACAGTATTAAGTTTTCTCAGGACTATTATCCCTTTACCTTTTCCCTTTGCCCATGTCAGTTTGCACTCAGCCGGGCAAGAACAGTGAAGGAAAACTTAGGCAGACTTCAGTAATGTATGCTTGAAGTAATGTAAACTTAAAATAAATTTAAGAAGATTTGGAGCAAATATAGAATCTTAGAAACCGCAACAGGATTTTCGACCCTCATTTATAGAGAATTTATTAAGATAGTCTTTTGGAATAATTTGAAATGCTTCTTCTCAGATTTCTTGCTACCTGGGCTGAGTTGCCATTTCTAAGATAAGCTAAGAATGGACTCCCTTTCACCTCTTTACTATTTATGTCTAATCTCTCTTTCATTACTTTGCCAGCCTCTTTCCAATCTTTCTATCCTTTGAAACTCTGGTTCTCATATTTTGTATTTTTTAGTTAGTTGATTCCTGATCACTTTTCTGTGGCCCTTGTTGTTTCATGGCTAGTTCCTATTATCCATAGCAAGGAAGGGCCCTAATGCTTTATTTCTTCCTAGAAATAATCTGCAAGCCCTAATAATGAAAGGCAAGAGCACAGTGATAAGAGGGGACTAAGATTAAATATAAAGAAGACCAAAGAAATGACAACAGGTACATCAATCAGCCTTAAAACTAACAAAGAAATCATAGAAGTGATGAATAGCTTCTGCCTTTTGGATTGACTATCAACAGGAAAGCAGTCAAACATGCCACAGTCTAGATACTTGATAGAGTAGCCATAGAATCTTCAGAAAAAATACAGAGATGCCATTGCATGCCTCTAACTACAAAGGTTAAAATTGGGACAACCTGAGGAAGCAAACCTAGACTTTGAAAAACCAGAATAAGAAAGAATACAGGTAGTTCCTCAATTTATGACTGTAATGGAACCACGTGACCGATTCTTCTCCCATCTAAAAATGATATCAGAAACTAAATTCGGCAAAGAATGCACTTAATTTTTCAATGCTACTACAGAATATGTAGAGGTTTGCATTCCAAGACAATTGTAATAGAATTGTCCATTTCTGAATATGTTGTAGAAAAACAACAACAGCGTTTTCTTTATTATAATTGTACAAAAGTATGTTTCATTCAAGGGTTATTCTTTTGGATTATTATTTTTTGGCTCGATGCCCTTCCCTATTATTAGTGGGGAGGTAAAATATTTTCATTACCTTCTCCCCTAGTAGGAAAGAATCTTCAAAGAAGAAGTAGGAGGGAGGTTAGCTTCTTAACCCTAATTTCCATACCACCAGCTTTGTTTGGCTGCGCATCATAAAATTAGTTTGCATTCACTTCTTGCATAAAGGCATTGGTTGGTTGTAGGGTTTTGCTTAGTGGGTTTTATATTGTTTTGTGTGTGTGCATTTTAAAAATCAGTTTGTATTGTACACCTAGTGATTATTTCATGCTGTTTAGACTATATTTACAGCCTTTGATCATGCATTAGAAAACCAAAGTAAACTGCTGATATGCTGGGGACAGTGGATGTGTTCTAAGCTTCAACGTTCTTTGTTCAGTGCTTTATAGTGTGAGGAATAAATAATATTCTGTTCTGACTTATATGAGACAAAGTAGATAAACTGAAACTGGGGATGGCCCTGGAGGGGAAGGAGACAGACAACAAAAACCAGGTTATTGTTGTTGTTCTTCTCTCCTCTGGTGTGAAGGGAGTCGATAGAATAGAATAGAATTCTTTATTGGCCAAGTGTGATTGGACACACAAGGAATTCGTCTTTGGTGCATGTGCTCTCA
>JANHFT010003240.1:134007-148723 GCA_032467955.1 Pseudoxenodon macrops | reverse complement strand
GATCTCACCTCCCGGATTTAGGAAAAGGATTTATCATGTAGCAAAGTGAGTTTTTTTGACGCAGCTTTTGATTGACACAAACAAAAACAATTCTTCAGATCATGTGAGGCATTGCCAGGGTATGGTAAAGAATTAAACTTACACATGAATGCAATTAAATACAATACTATGTAACAGTGGAAATCATTAGTCTGACTGCCATTTTTGGATTTCAAGTGCCAACATTGCTAAATATGTTTTTAACATCTGTTAAAACAGTAGCAGGGCGGCATCCCACCATCAAAGATCCTCTTTAGCCGATTTCAAATGTGGATCTATAGGATGGTACCAAGAGTTGACCGGAAGACCACATGCAGCCTACGTGTCCAGAGCATCTTCCCCTCCTCTTCCTTTTTGGGGGTTTGTGGAAAGGATGTAAAGAATAGGGTTATAAGATTCTTTCAAGCTATTTAACGCAAGAAGTCTCGCAAACAAAATGCCTGAATTCCTCCTCTTACTAAATACGGCTATATTCAACATTATATTTGTCTGCGAAACGTGACTGAATGCATCCCTCCCAGACTCCATTATCACAATAAGTGAGTATCATATTCACTGGTTCGACCGTAGAGGAGATGGTGTTGCTATATTCTATAAAAAATCCCTAAATCTAAAAAATATTCAAGTTACACAGGAGCTTCCTCTTCCTGAGACCATCATATGTGATCTTTCCCTAAACAGCACATTTTGCTTCTTGCTTTGTTACAGAGCCCCTGATTACGACCTCGTACATGCAAACAAGCTAATTTCACTACTAATGTCTTCTGCCCACACCCTCTTATCTTTCTTGGTGACCTCAATCTTAATTAATTGGACTTAATATTAATTGGACCCTAAATGAATGTACAACTGAATCCATACATGCCGTTACAATGTACAATGCCGTTACATGCAACCCTGTACAATGCTGTAACTAATCAGGGACTGGATCAACTAGTAACAAACAACACTAGACTCAACAACTGCCTTGATCTCATCTTCTGCAACAGTTTAAACTCAATTTATTTATTTATCCATTTACAAATAAAAGAACCCTTTTCCAACAGCGACCACAGCATGATTGACTTTTGTCTCAATAGACATCCTTACAAAAATTATCACAATGATGGGATCCCCAATTACAACTTTAGAAAAGCCAACTATGATCTCATAGATACTGACCTCTTGTCTCTTGATTGACAAATTCTATTCACTTGTTGTAATACTGCTGAAGACTATTACAGCATATTTTTGCTTGAAGTCAAAAGAGTCTTTAAACTAAACATACCACTAATAGCACCCAAAACCAGTAAAAAAACAATTACCCATAACAATAAGGAAGCTCCGATCTCAAAAAAAATCTCTTTGGCAAAAAAACAAAACTTGCTATGTAGCTAACTTTAAAAGCTGCTACAAAAATTTATGCCATCAGATAAAGACTGAATGCACCAATTATATCAAATGAGAGGAAACCTTCTGTGCACAAAATCCACCCGCGCCTTCTATAATTTTGTAAACAAGAAACTTTAAAGACTTGAGATCCATCCCTCCCCTAAAAGAACCTAATGGTAAAAACTGTAATGATGAAGCCGTTAAAGCAACCTCTTTAACACATTATTCGGCTCAGTCTTTGTAAACAGGAATGGCTCATGCCCCATATTTCCTAGTTGTACCACAACTAATTACAATGATCTAATACATATCGATTTTACATAAGATAACATTGAAAAGGCACTAGGCAGCCTAAAACTATATCTATTGGACCTGATGGACTATGTACCTACTTCTTAAAAAAGTTTTCCACTGCCATAGCAGAACCTCTAAGCATAATCTTTGAAAAATCTTTCAAGATCAGCTCCTTGCCTGAACTATGGTTACCACCCACGGTCATTCCTATCTTCAAAAAGGGAGACCTCAACCTAGTTGAAAATTACAGACCAATCTCTTTATGTTACATCACCTGCAAAGTCATAGAATCAATCATAAACCAATCCATTACCCTCCACTTAGAAACAAACAACCTACTCTCTAACAAACAATTTGGTTTCAGAAAAAGTTTATCCTGTAATCTGCAACTTCTACACTGTAAAAACATTTGGACCACACAACTCAACCAGGGTAAAGTAATAGACACAATTTACATAGACTTCTGTAAAGCCTTTGATTCAGTGGTGCACGTCAAACTACTTCTAAAACTAAAATCTTATGGCATTTCTGGACCCTTGCACAATTGAATAGCTGCATTCCTGTCAAACAGGCAACAAGTGGTCAAAATTGGGAGCGCCCTAGCAAATCCTGCACCTGTTAACAGTGGTGGCAACATTTTAGAACCAACACTCTTTATACTTCACATAAATTATCTTTGCAACAATATTACAAGCAACTGTGTTCTCTTCACTGATGATATAAAACTATTTAACACCACCGATAATGCTGCTACCCTTCAAAAAGACCTTGACTATGTATCTGAATGGTCAAAAAATTGGCAACTCCAAATCTCAACCAACTTAAACATTGGTAAAAAAATCAGAACACAAATACAAGCTAGGTCCACACAACCTTGTAGATGACCCTCACTCTGTCAAGGACCTTGGAGTACTCATATCTAATGATTTAAGTGGCAGAGCCCACTGTAACAACTTTGCCAAAAAGGCATTAAGAGTTGTTAACCTACCAGACTCTACCAGACTCTGTGGTTTCTTCCCAGAACCCTCAAAACTTTAACTTTAGACTGTCCACTGTCGACCTCACCCCACTCCTAAGAGGTCTGTAAGGAGGATGCATAAGCACACCAACGTGCCTACCGTCCCTATCCTAATGTTCCCTTTTATTACTATCCATTTCATGTATTCATAATCATGTATTATATATGTTATCAAATGAATGAAATAAATAAATTAAATTAAATTAAAATAAAATAAATAAATATTTAATGCTTCTAATGCAATTTAAAGCCAGTATCAGGACCTTATTTTTTCACATTTTTTTCTGAAACAATGTTCTATAATATGGGTCTGAGTCAAGAATCATTCTCAGCAAGAGCTAAATAATGACTAAAATGTTTATTTAACATGACAGCAACAGCAGCATTCTGGTTACTTATCTACAGAAGCCTAGAAAATGTAGCACATTTCTTGAAGTGCAGTAATGTGCATTACATGTTCCTTTTTTTTTAACCCTGACTTTGTGCTTATTTTCTGCCCACCTGTTCTTCAAAGCCAACTATAAATGTAGCTGTGCTGCTACATTTATAGCTGGCTTTTAACTATTGTACTAAATCTTCAGCCATACTCCCCCACAGATCAAATGCTGGGATTTACTTTCATCTGTGATGTTACATAAGGCTATTTTCATGCAATACTTAAAACATATGCTTATTTATTTATTTTAAAGGTACATTTAGCAAACTGCCTATGGTACAGTGTACAATTGCTTGTTCTTCAAGAAATAATTTTGAGATGAATTTTCCCTTTTAGTTCAAATGAGAAGCACTCTTATTTAACTGTTTATATTTCCTATTATATACTGTTGCTATAATCTTAATAATTATGAGTTCATAATATAAGAAAATAGGTCAGAAACCTAGCTTTATTACTGGCTGTGTTTGCATGTTGCACAAAATTGTAAACCAGCCAACACATTTTAGCCTAGTGTAATGTATTGTGCAAAACCCATCTCTGTGGTTTATTTATTATCCCAACCCAGAACACTTTTCATTCAAAACAGTCCTGAAGCAAGGTATGTCTGTCAAACTAAAAGACTGAATTAATTGAGTAAACCATATGTGGCTTTTTGCACACAGCCAAATTGTATTGGGCTAAAAACAATTATGGCTGCTTAAATTATGATTAACAAGGAAACTCAAGTTGATAGGCTTTAAAATTGACTCAGGGAAGTGAATATACAGCAATTGGAATCAAAGCAAGGAGAATCCTTTGAGTTTGGAGAGCATAACTGCTAGGAAAGGCTCTGAAGGCTGATGGTGGTGTGAACAAACAATATATAAGAATGTGATGAAACTTCAAGGAAGCAGCAAGTTCCAAAGTGTTTCAAGCAAAGATTTGACCAGAAGAAATTATTGTAGAAGCCAGAAGGAGCAGGAAGAGCTGAAGAAATGCATGATAACCACGTGTTTCATCATAAACAAAAGAAAACAGCTCCTTAAATACATTTAATTATCACGAGGCTCTAAGAAATGCAGCCTGGGCTCCAGTGTAGAATTAGGTTCATACATCATTCTAAGCTCTAATGTGTCAATTGTCCTGTTGGTAAATGGAGCAAAAAAACCTGGGACATTATTTTACCAAGAGTATAACTTTATCAGGGGTGGGTTCTAACTTACCTCGCTGGTGGTTCGCTGCCTCCTGCGCCGCGTGGGTGCGCCTTGCATGTGCAGTAGAAAAAAGCCCCGAAAAATTTAAAAAAGGCCAAAAACAAGATGGCGATGCATGCACAGTGCTGGAAACTTGGCTTCTGCGCATGCGCAGAAGAAAAAAATCCCAAAAATATTTCCCCCCCCAAAAAATAAATTCCAAAAAAAGATGGCGGCGCCCACAGAGCAACAGAACCGGCTCTGTGATGTCACCAGCGGCCTACAACCTACTCGGTAGAACCAGTCTGAACTGGTAGGAGCCCACCTCTGAATTTTACTGATAATTCCACATAGACCCTATATACTTGGGTCCCAACTTCTACAGGGCTGCCTCAGATTTGGAACTTCATGGATTGATACACTTTGTCTCTTACTCTAAACTCATTTGGGAGCACTCTCTTTGTATCTGCTTGTCTCTTTTGCATTTCCCTCTCTTTCTCTAACACCTTGCACACTATGACCCAGATCCAGGTGGCTTTCAAAGTGTCTACCCACTCAGCAATGAGGCTGATGAGGGGGTTTCTTGAAGGAATTCTGGCATAGGCATGAACTCTACCCAGGTAGCCACCTGAAAGGGAATAAATCTGGTGCTGCTATGCACAGAATTATTATATACCACTTCAGTGAAAGGTAACAATTCAGTCCAATTGGTCTGCTGGTAGTTCACGTAACACCAAAGGTACTGCTCTAGGACTGAGTTTGTATATTCACAGGCTCCATTCATTTCAGGATGATGAGCAGAGCTAAGTCCTTGGGAGGAGCCTATTAGGCTCAGAAATTCACGCCAAAACTTTGATGTGAATTGTACTCACTGATCTGAAATGATGCACTTCGGGACACCGTGCAGCCAGTATGCGTGATGCACGAATAGTTTAGCTAAGGTTTGAGTTGAAGTAATCCTGCAGCACACCACAAAGTGGGCTTGCTTAAAGAACAAATATGTGATAGTCCAAATTACAATACTCCCAACACTCTCCAATAGCTCTATAATAAAGTCCATAAATATTTCCTTTCAGGGAGATGTGTGTGTGGCCATAGTTTGCAGCACCCAGAGGCTTGCCAGGCAGCTACTTCATCGAGGGACAGATGGGACAGTTGGCCATGTAGGCTTCTATGTCCTTCTTCATTCTTGGTCACCAAAATTTCCTCTTTATGTGGTGAAGAATCTTTACACATCCAAAATGTCCTGTCATCCTAGCATCATGGCCCCTCTGTAAAATTTAAATCCGCTAGCCAGCTGCAACTACAGTTTGCTCCCCATTCATGCCAGCCCATCTCTTAATGATAAATCACTTGTTGGAACCACAGCATCTTTTAGTGGTTGCATTAGATCTTCAGCTAACAGCGATGTTCTCTGCTGTGTTGTAAGGGCTGTGCCACAAATTGGATGGAATGATGGAGTTAATGATTTCATATTGGGTGCTGTTGTACTGTGGTATTTGGGAAGGGGCATTCACCAAGAAGTCCCCCCAGTAGATAGTGGAGGATAAAATTGAAGCAGTTGAAGTATTGGACCCAATGAACCTGTTTAGGAGACAGTTTTTGGGGAGCTTTCAATGCTTCTAGGTTCTTGTGGTCTGTCCACATTTGAAAAGGAATCTTACTGCTTTCCAAGAATTGTCTCCAGGTTAGGAGAGCCCAGCAGACCACCTAGGCTTCTTTCTCCCAAATAGCCCAAACTGAGCCCATCTCAGTTTTGGAAAGCTTGTGGGATATATAGGTGCATGGCTGCAACTCTCCCTTGGAATTCCTCTGCAGTAGTACTGCTCCTACAGCCACATCACTAGCATCCACTTGTATCACAAAAGGCTCATCCAGGTCAGGGTGTTTTAGGACTGGTTCTGCAGTGAAAAGACATTTTAGTTTCTCAAATGCAGCTTGGCACTCGAGTGACTAGTTCAAGGGCTGACTGGGCTTGGGTTTAGCTTCTCCCTTTGTTTTCAGCTATCTGGTAGCTGATAGTGCTATCTGGACAAATGTGGGTTGAATTGATGGTAGAAGTTTGCAAACCTGAGAAAGCTCTGCAATTACCTCCTCATTCAAGGGGTTCACACTCTAATATTGCCTGAACTTTACCAGGGTCCATCACCATGCCCTCTTTCAACAATCCAATATCCCAGTAATCTAGGCTGGTCTTTTGAAAGTTACACTTGGACAACTTTGCATCAAGTTGAACCTTCTGCAATTTCCCAAACAGTGCTCCGACCAGTTTCACATACTCCTCCTTGGTCTTGGTATAGATTGATAAATCATTCAGGTATACCAAGACCTCTTTGTACAGATGTTCATGTAAGATCTCATTTATCAATTGCACGAACACTGCAGGTGCTCCTTGTAACCCAAATGGTATCATGTGGAACTGGTAACAGCCCAGGTTTTTTTTGTCCCAGTCCATGGAGGGGTTCCATTTTTTCAACCATGTTTGTCCTAGGACCATTGCTTCCGTCATTGCACGGGCTACAATAAATCTGATAGTCTCTATCTGAGTCCCAGCCTTCAGCTTGACAGGTTCCGTTAGGCAGGTCACTGGCACCACTTCTGTTATCAAATGGTCCAACTGGGAAAATGCCATAGGCTGTCTCAATTTTCTCAGTCTTATCCCTAACTTCTTTACTACTTGGTGGCTAACTAGGCATCATTAGGCAACCTGAATCCAATAGGGCAGAAAGGATTCCTCTTATTCCTGAAGAGGACACCAAAATTTCCAGCCTAGCCATCACAGCAATGATGGTGCAACATACTATCAGGTCGTCTTCTCCTTTGCTGTCACTGTCATAGAAAACAGGTCTCATCTTGATGGGGGTCAGAGTTTCCTTTCCCCACTGGACTGCGGGGGAGATAATTCCATGACCTGCTGCCCTATGTGAATCTTCTCCTTTGGTTTTGCCAGAGGTTTCTTCCTTTTCAGCTGGCCCAGGGGGGAACATTTACCAGACACGGTATTTGGCATTTAGTGGCTTAGTGTCCCTCCTTTCCATAGCAGAAGCAAGTTTCTGGACTTTGACAAGGCTTCCCTCTTATGATTGGAGGTGCACCACCTTTTCCTCCTCTGAGAGGGTCACTCACTTCTCCAGCATCTGGTGGGGCCAACTCTCCTGCTTGGTGTATTCATGGTATTCCATCAGGTCAATCTCCACTTCAGTAGTCATCTGGTACCACTTTAGAACTGACTTAACGTCAAGTATCCCATTTGTAAATGCAGCAAAAGAAACTCCTGGGACATTATTTTACCAAAGTTTTATAACTTTACTGATAATTCCACATGGGCACAGAAGTAGCAAAGCCAGTTCTAAAGTTTTTGCATGAAAACCAGTATAAGTAAAATCCCCCTTTTCCCCTGGACCTTCCCATGATTCATTGTGCAGCAATAAATTGTATTCATTTTGTTTTGAAAACATTCTGAGCAGCTAAGAGTTTTCCTAGCATTTGACTTTGGGGTGTAGGGACTGCTTCAGATTACTTGAATTCCTCAATTCACTCCCAAGCCTACTTTGCATTCCAATACTCCCACCCCCCGTTTCTGTTGTCAAAGATTGAATGAAGAACATTTATGTTTCCTGAGATGACATTTCTAAATAACATTGTGCTTTTAGATAGCTCATTTCTATGATGGATATTTTATTAGTTTACTAATTTAGTGTAATTTAAAATTTTGGTTTATTAAATTGTAATTTAAAATTGTATATAGCCAAATAGTTCATAACTTAGGTGTATAGAACAAATAATTGATTTCTAATGAAAAGTAATCCCTTTACCTTCTCTACTTTAGCTTAAATAGGGGATATTAATTTTTAAAAAACAAAAGGAAAATTGCCCTTGAAATGAGCTCTTTTGTTACTTATATTTACTTCCCCACATAATTGCCACAATTCATTCCACATTTCTGCCAATGGCAGACAAGCTTCTTAAAGCCATCACAAAGAATGCCATACTTAGTCTCTTCAACAGTCTTCACAATCCTTTCAACCACTTCTTTTGAGCCAGATGCCCACGCAATTATTTATTCAATTTAGGAAAAAGCTCAGCATCAAAGTTGCTCAGCGTCAAAGTCTGTTTGGTATTATGAGGTGAAACAGTAAGATCTAACTTCACAATTCCCTTTTGAGATGTGAAACCCAGTATTGTCATGTTGCAGCAAAATTTCTTTCTTGTGCTTCTGAACTCTGTTTCAGCATTGCTTCAAAATATTGTACCACTCTGAATTGATAGTAGTGTAGTTTAGGATTCATGTGAATGAAGCCATCTGCATCCCATAAAACTATAAACATGAGTTTTAATGCCAAAGCAGGTTTTGAAATTTTGTCATAAATGTAACTTTGTGATGACATTCCATGGACTGGCATTTCAGGGTCAAAACAATGATCCCATATTTCGTCAGCTGCAAATAAATTTTTCATCTTGATTCTCTGGGTGAAATTTGTTGGGTTGCCAACAAATTTCAAATCTTGAAGTTTTAATCTCTGCTTTTAGCATGCAAAGAAACTACTTGCACAAACTTTCCATTACTAAATAATCTCTATAATGTGATCCACATATTTTCTGTGAAATGCTAAGCTTAACCATTTTCTTTGATCTGCTGATTGCCCTTCATCAGTCCTTCTCATATCTCATATTGGTTTCACAGGTCATCCACTTCATGCGTTGTCACACAAATCAATCCTTCTCAGTTCACCATTTACACATTTTTTTACCCTAGCAATGCATAATATTCATGTCAATACAGTAATTACCATAAATAATTTGCATTTGGCAGCGAATTTCCACGGCAGACTCTTTTAGCAGTCAAAATTGCTTAAAGCACATTGATGAATATTCACTGCAGATTTTCATTCATGAACACAACTTATTCTGACAATTTCCCATCAACTGAAGTAAAAATAAGGTTGCTAAAAACCATGTAAGCAGTTTTAGCACATCTGTTGGCAAACTGTAACATTGCAGGCATTACATTTCATTCGATCACCACAATATTTTTTTGGACATATTGAATTGCCTCTAATAGCTTTCTTCCCTATCTAGGTCTCCATTTATGAAATGAGGAGAGGTGGCCTTTCATTGATTCTCTCTGGAGATTCTGTGAGCTCTTCCTAAAAATGTCTCAATATTTTGGAACAGATTTCTGTAGTGCCCTCACAAAATTGCTGTCCCTGTACTGCAACTGTACACTCTTCTTGAATTATAAAGCCATTTTAAGAAAGGAATGACATCACAGAATGAAACCCGCTGGTATTATATTTGCTATACATATTAAATTCATTATGTTCGCACAGATGTGCATACATGGCATCAGTTATTCACTTTATAGCTTTTACTAGTTGATATCCACTGTTCCTGTGGAGAGGCTAATAGCCTCAGAGAATTCTAAAAGGTTTGTTAGGCAGAATATCCTTTTGTTGAAACGTGCACCTCTACATGGATTTGTCTTTTAAACATTTTTTGCTCATTTACCCAGGGCAGATGGCAGTTGATGGACTATAATTTCTCTGTATTCCCTGTGTCTTTTTTAAAAGTTGGTCACATGTTTGTTTTCTAATTCTACAGAGGCTGAATTTGGAAATCAGTTGCATTCTTTTGATGAAAGAGCAGCAATTTTACATTTGAGTTCTTTCAGGAATCTTGGCTATATACTGTATATTATGTACAACATGTAATAATGAATACATCTCACAACAATTGGGATGGATCAGATCAGTGATTGGATCAGCAACCATTTGCTTGTTGTGGATATTGTGTCTTAAGTTCAGTCATAGAAAATGTCACTGTAGTAAAGTATTTTTTTCTTCCATTCAACCATGTCGAATCCTCAGAAACTACCCGGATAAGTCCCTGCAGTTTTCTTGGAAAGGTTTTTCAGAAGTGACTTGCTATTGTCTCCTTCCTAAGGCTGAGAGAGACTGGCCCAAGGTTTTCCAGCTGGATTTTATACCAAGGCAGGACTAAAATTCACAATCTCTCAGTTTCTAGCCTGATGCCTTAACTACAACACCACACTGGCTCTTATATAATATATATTGTTTATACATTTGATTTGTAAAATTTCAATTTGTCAAGTTACTCTAGAATCACAACTATCTTATTGACCCATGACTTAGTTTAGAAAAACGTAGTTCAGATATAGGCATTTGCTAATTTTCTGTCATGAAAAAAAGTCTCACAACATTCTTCAGATGTGGCGTTATATCTGTATCACTTTTCCCCCTCTATTTTGTAATAAAAAACTCTGCTAGCTAAGTTTCTCTTTTATGTCTGCCTTAAAAAAGTTATTTTTACTTGTTAGCGTAGAGTTTGTTATTTATTTATTTATTGTATTTGTTGTATTTCTAACCCCTCTTTCCTTTGGAAGATCAGGATAGCATACATGGGAATTTTTCCTGGTTCATTCCCACAACAAAAGTGAAATAAATTTTAATGAAAGTGAATGATCCCAAAGTCACCTGAAATTCTATGTTTGAGTTGCGCCTTAGTCTCCCTGCTTCAGTCCAATATCTTAATTATTGTGCTACATTGGTGCTACCATACATGTTCTTTAAGAAGGAAACATCAGTGAAATATATAGAACTGATTACAATTTTAATATTTATGGCATCATACTGTTTATTTCCATTCAGTCTGCCTTGTTTTATTTACTGATATATTTGGCGTGTGGATGTGGGGGTGTTTTATGAAGACAAATTTTCCTGTTTTAAAGTTTATCTTTTAAAGTTCCTTGAATCTACATACTATTATTCTGGAATGTGTTTTCTTGAGAATCTGATTTCTTTGAACTGCCATTACCATTTTGAATAAGCATAATGCTAAACCATTGTTTGCTTTAACTAAGCCTTGTCAAAAAGTCTAAGTCCCCTGGTTTCACACAACATATTGGGGTCAATTTAACATGCTTTGGTTTGCTATAAAATGTGTACCCCTAAATCCTAAAGGGATTTTTCAATTCTGTTCTGGCATCTTCTTAATTAATCTTCTCATTCCAGAGAATAAAATGTCCACTCTTTTGATTACCGGTAATCTAAAAACAAAATTTTGACCCTCCTCAGCATATTATCTTGATGGATCGTCATGTCTTTTGTCTTCAAATGGTGTACATTCTGGTTTCTTTGCACTTGAGTTGTTGAAGCTCCTTCAAAAAACAGAAAGCAGAATTATAGCATTTTTCATTAAACTGATTGTAAATAGCTAACGACAGGTCTCATTTCTCAGTCTATAATCAGTTTGCTATTGAAACATGACTCTATCTACAATACAAATTCAGAAAATGATATATTTGAAAAAAGAATCTGACTGCTATAAAGAATTGAATATCCATTCAGAAAGCAGTCATTTGCCTTTTCCAATTGTCTGCATGCAAATGTTACTATATTTTCCCATTTTAAAATAAATGTGGTAATAATAAATGCTTAGATGGTTGGAATGTGAAATTTGATGATTATTTAACTCAGATCAATTGTATTATTTTGGTTAAATTGTTGCTTGTATCCTTACGATTTATATTGATTGTTTCCTAATGTGATTTGATTGCTTATTTATACCCTATGACTATCATTAAGTGTTGTACCATATGATTCCTGACTAATGTATCTTTTCTTTTATGTGCATTGAGAGCAGGGGTGAAATGCTAGAGGTTCGCCCCGATTCGCCTGAACCGGTAGTAAAAAATGCTTTTAAAAAGTAAAAAAAAAGGTTATATCAATCGGGCGACACAGCTGATTGTAACAGCTGATGAACCTTTTAAAAACTTTTTAAAAGTATTTTTTATGACCTATTCACCCAACGGGAAGTTAAAAAAAATGCTTAAAAAAGTAAACAAAATTGTCCCGACTCTCAGCTGTTTGACAATCAGAGGGGGGAATGTCTGAATCTTTTTAAAAACTTTTTTAAGCATTTTGTTAACTACCTATTCACCCTGTGAGCTTCCTATTTATTGCAGGGGCCATTTTGTGTGAAGTCTATCTGTTTCTGCATTGTGTGTGAATCAGTTGCATAGGAGTCAGTTGTGTAGCTTTTGTGTTATTTTTGTGCAAAGTGTGATAGTTGGTTTTTGATCTCTCTGTGACTCTCTGAGCTTCCTGCTTGTTGTTGCAGGGGGCATTTTGTGTTCTTTTGCATTCTGTATGAGTCAGTTGTGTGGCTTTTGTGTTGTTTGTATGTGAAGCGTGAAAGTTGGTTTTTGAGCTCTTTGTGGCTCTGTGAGGTTTATGATTATTGTTGCAGGGGCCATTTTGTGTGCTTTTGCATTGTGTGTGTCAGTTGTGTGACTTTTGTGTTGTTTGTGTGTGACATGTGAAAGTTGGTGACCACCAAGCCACGCCCACCCAGTCACATGACCACCAAGCCACACCCACAGAACCGGTAGGGAAAATATTTAGATTTCACCACTGACTGAGAGCATATGCACCAAGACAAATTCCTTGTGTGTCCAATCACACTTGGCCAATAAAGAATTCTATTCTTCTATTCTAAAAAATGTTTTTACCTCTGTTTGTTCTACCCAATTTCTCTGCCCATCTCAATATTCTATTCCTCTTCTATTTTCCACATTAGGTTCAAGATGGGGGAAATCATTCTGATTTACCAGACTACACTGAATCAGCATGAACCTAATTATTACCATTTTGACTAATATTTAAAAGTCAGTTCTGAAATAGAAAGTCTGAAACAGAAGGTCCAGAAGCACATAAGGAGACTAGTCATGAAGGACAACGGCATTAGCACTGACAAGCACTGGTGATATTATTAGTTTGGGTAATAAAATGTCTGCAAGAAAACAATCAAATTCAGAGAGTACCAAGGACCCTTTATTTCAACCCTGAGTTACAAATATTTTCCTTTATTGGGTCCACTTAAGAATGATTTATGGCTCTTAGAAAACAAGCAGAATCCACAAGCCATGTCACCACTTCCAAGATTTCTTCTTGGAGACTTGACAATATCTGATCTACTACCTCATAAAACAGAGGTTAGCTATTTCTTGGTGGCTAAAGGGTATGCTTTTCTATTTTTTCACAATCAAGGACTAGATGCAAGATGAAGAGATCCAAGGAGAATTTAAAAAATACAAACTAATAATTAAAATTTGGAAAATAATGACATACCAGTGAATTAAATCTCCCAGCTGGAATTTTTGCATGGGTCTTAACAATATTGGGTAATGTTAGTTAATGTTAAAGATTATGAAGCCATTAAGATTAAGTTTTCCTTGTCAACAGATGAGATTCTGTAAATCGCCTAGAGAGGACTGTAAAGCACTATGAAGCAGTATATAAGTGTAGGTGCTATTGCTATTGCTAAATCAACACAAGGGTACACTGCTATGCCACAATGACTGAGGCTAAATTACAATATATAGTATTCCAATCCAAAATTACAATATACAGTATTCCAACCCAAATCAATTGTAGGACAACACTTACAGGAATAACAAAATTCCCAAGACCCTATAGAAGGCCAACAAGTTTGGGACCAACTGAAGCACTAGCAGTTGTGTTGTTCCAAAGGATAGATGCTGAGACAAAAGAGATATCTTTGGTCCCACTTGGTTTTTTACTCTCTTCCCAGATAATCATGTTGGATTGTGCCCCAGTCAACTCGAAAAGACATGCACAGTCAGATTCTATTTTTTAGAAAAAAAGATATGAAAGAGAGGATTATTTTTGCTTTTGTTTATGTAAGAAAGCCCAGCTAATGCTTTGTAGCAGAAAGTTAATCCTTTGAAACAAGATCTGATATTCATCCTAAAATAAGTAGAATCAGGAGCATATCATTTTCCTGCAGCATTAATACATTTAATAACTTCTGCACCAGAAAGTACAAGCATCCCAATGAATTTTTTTAACATTTAGATATGACTCATTCCTTTGCAGTAAATTAATATTCGGGAACGTTTCAAAGCAATAACCAGCAGTTATTGAGCAACAATAATAACAAACTAGTAATTCAAAACCAGTAAGGTTCTTCAGAAAGTAAGTCCCACCATTTTAGAACAAACTAGCATACACACACACACACACACACACACACACACACACAATCTGCAGATTCTCTTCTTAGATATAAGCGATCAATTTCATTGGAATATATTTTTTCAGATATATTATGTTTTTTGAATTTTTATTCTGGATGTTTGTGGATGGAGAATCCTGCCCAATGAGTCATCAAGAGAACAGATTTCTAGATTTCTAACCCAACACCAGTAAAGTCATGGAATCCATCATAAACCAATCCATCACCCTCAACTTAGAGACAGCAACCTACCCTCTAACAAGCAATTTGGTTTCAGGAAAAATTTGTCCTGTAATCTGCAGCTCCTACACTGCAAAAACATTTGGACAA
>JANHFT010003240.1:120561-133907 GCA_032467955.1 Pseudoxenodon macrops | reverse complement strand
CACACAACTCAACCAGGACAAAGCAATAGATGTAATCTACATAGACTTTTGCAAAGCCTTTGATTCAGTGGTACAGGACAAACGTCTGTTAAAACTAAGCTCCTACGGCATTTCTGGACCTTTGCACAAGTGGATAGCTGCGTTCCTATCCAACAGGTAACAATAGTCAAAATTGGCAATGCTATATCAAACCCTGCACCAGTTAACCCACAAGGCAGCATATTTCTCTCTGATAACACTATACTGCTAACTAGGGCATACAAAACCTTTGCCAGACCAATCCTTGAATACTCCTCCCCTGCCTGGAATACACACTGTACATTGGACATTAATACAATAGAGAGGATCCAGAGGTATTTCACAAGAAGAGTACTCAACTTCCCTGCTCGCAATAAAATACCTTATGCCACCAGGCTTCAAATTTTAGGCCTGGACAACCTCAAACTACGCCTACATTCCGACCTAAGAATAGTACACAAAGTTATCTGCTATAATGTCCTACCTGTAAACGACTACTTCAACTTCAACCGCAATAATACACAGGCAAGCAATAGATACAAACTCAAAGTAAACTACTCCAAACTCAATTGCAGAAAATATGACTGTAGCAATAGAGTGGTCAATGCCTGGAACACTCTACCTGATTCCGTTGTTAGTTCCTCAAACCCTCATATCTTTAACCTTAACCTATCCACCATGGACCTCACACATTTCCAAAAGGTCCCTAACGGGGCGTGCATAAGCGCATCAGCATACCTACTGTCCCTGTCCTACTGTCCCCATTGATATGTATTCATTTTATGTGTTCATGGCCATGTTATATTCATTTATATCCATTTATTTGTACTAATCTCATGCAATCATGTCCATGTCTATACTAATACCTGTTACCTTGTATATATTGACAAAATAAATAAATACAAATACATGCAACTTTCTCTCTCCTCCCCAATTTCTGTTGAAAAAGCATCTGGAGATAAGAATATAATATATGAGGGAACCACAGATATTGGTTGGATTCCCATGAGCTTCCAGTCTGTATTATCTTGGCTTAAAGGAATGTATCAATCATTGTGGCTTATAAGCCATTCTTTATTATGTTATGTGCATCATGGAACATAGAATCAAACGTCTAGAAGGGACTTCACAGGTTTTCTAGTCCAACCCCTTGCTCAAAGCAGAAGACATTATACCATCTCAGTCAAATGATTGTCTAATAAATTTTTAAAAATCTCCAGTGATCACCCACAATTTTGGGAGGCAAGCTATAGTATGTTTCACAGACCACTGCTAAAATAAACAATTTTATGTGATATATTCTATTTTTATCTTAGATGTATTTCAGTAGATAGAACACAGTCTCCTTGTTTTCAATGGAATATATTAATATTAGTTAAATTGTACAATTTTAGATTAAGGTGCTTATTGTTTATATTTTAACAATATTCCTGCTAGTAGATTTATTTTTCTTCTTTTATATTTTGGTCAAATCCTGATGCCTTTTATTTCAGGGACTATCTCTCTTCAATGACATCTACCCATTTCCTCAGGTCTGGCAGAAGAAGCAAGGTACATAGTGCCATCAACAATTGCCAGAGATTGTTGGTCTTTCAAAGGGATTTGATTTTGGGTATGAGGACTCAGGAATGTGACAGAGCCAGTACAGTGTCTGTGCAAAGTGTTTTTGGATATTCCAATACCTCAGATAGGAATTATGTTAAATGGTTTTTATATGGTACTATAAATCTTTGGGGATTTTGGTATTTTTTATATTGTTTTTAATTGTTGTGAGCTACTCAGAATTATATATTTGAGAGGGTAAATATAGGTAGTCCTTGACTTATGACCACAATTGGGGTCAAAATTTCTGTTGCTAAGTGAAACATTTGTTAAGTGAGTTTTGCCCCAATTTACGACCACATACAGTACATGACGCCAGACACTGCAACCGTCCTAAATATGAGTCAATTGCCAAGTATCCAAATTTTGATCACATGACCATGGGGATGCTGCAATGGTCAAAAGTGTGAACCATGGTGATGTCACTTTTTTCAATGCCATTGTAACTTTGAACTTTCATTAAATGAACTATTGTAAGTTGAGGACTACTTGTATATAAATTTAAACAAACAAACAAACAAACAAACGAATGAATGAATGAATGAATGAATGAATAATAGAGTTTCCCTTCTTTCTGACAGATTTGACATAGTGTGTGTGTGTGTGTGTGTGTGTGTGTGAAGGGGAAGCTGATTTCTATATCCCTTTCATCTACTTATAAATACCTGAAATTATAAAAAAAATAAAAACATCTTTTTAGTCTTTCAAATGCCCAACTATCCTGGTGCTTTATATTGTATTTTACTACTGCAAGCAGCTTTGATACCACTTTATTTAAAGTATATATTTCTGGAAATAGTTGATTGAACTAACCTTTAAATCGAAGCATGGTAATGCATTTTGGAGTTGTTTTACTTTTTTTATAGATAGTCCTCACTGACTGACTGCTTTTGGGACCAGTAATTCCATTACTAAGTGATGTGATCATTGAGTGAAACATCACATAACTGTGCCAACTTATGACATTAGTTCCACTGTGGTTGTTAATTAAGTGAAACACTATGATTCTTTAAGCACAATATCATGTGACCACAACTTGTGCTTTCCTGCTGGTTTCTCCATTGACTTTGTCAAAAGCTGGCTGTGAAGTTTGTAAAGTGTGTATTAGTTGCAAAATGCCCAAATCAGTATCATGTGACTGCAACAACACTGCAGTAGCCACAAATTCAAGGACCAGTTTAAAACCTACTTGTTCAGCACATAACTTTGAACTGCTTCTGATTGAGGCAGCCCATAAGTGAGGACTACCTGTATTGGATACTTTTATGGTAGACATCCTACTTTTTCTTATGAAAAGTTCCTTACTACCAGTAGTTATCAAGAGTGGGTTGTTTTTTTCCTTAGAAGAAGCTGATAGTTGTAGACCAGTATAGAGACTGTCCTGAATGTTAGCAGGTAAAATTGAAATTGATTACAAGGTAAAAGTGAGAGCTGATTGGAAGAGTCTCCACAAACCCAGAAGAGAATTGAATAATAGTTTGATTATTTAATTACAACTTACAAGGGCACAAAGGCTGTTGGTTTGAGGCCAGTTTTTTCCCCATAGTTAACTGATCTTATTTTAAGCAGATTTTATAGCTACTATTTAAGACTCCTGAAGAAACTGAAAGCAGTTTAACCTTTCCCTGAAACTTCTGAATGCTGTAAACCAGAATGCTTAACCCCCAGTCTGTAAACCAGTACTGGTCTGCAGCATGTTGGGAATTGGACCACACAATTGGTGGGCAAATGTATGAAGTTTCATTTGTACAAGCAGAGGGCATGCATGCAAAATCATCCCTTCTCTCCCACCACATTGCTGCTGCTGCTGCCGCCAGTCCATGGAGCCAGAAAGGTTGGTAATCACCACTGCTATAAACCTTCCAGATGATATGAAGTCTATGGTCATCTAATGCTACTCTACATTCTGTTCAAAAGGAAGAAGGATGACTATAGTCTAACAAGTCTTCTTAATTGGCCATATCATTTATTTTATTTGTTTATTACATTTTTATGCTTTCATCTCCCCTGTAAGATGACTCTATGCAGATTACATATTATAAAACAAGTAGAAAAATAATTAAAATATCTAAACATTCCAACTACAGATATTAATTTTTTTTAAACTATACTGAAACTAGAACGAAGAGATGGACAGGATGGGGATGAATTCTTCTTACACTGTCAACCACCTCCACCAGTGAGTGCTCCTCTTGGAGCTTCAGGCCAACTGGCAAAGTCAAATTTTAATACCCTTCCAAAAGGTCAAAAGGGAGCAGTTCTCCCCTCTGATGATGGAATGTTTCACAGAGATGAGGCCGCAGCAGAAAAGGCTATTCTCCTTGAACCCATCTGTCGGAGTTCCTTAACGGATGGGATCCATAGCAGGCCTCTTCTGCTGGCGTGAATGGAATGGGCTAATCCCATTGGGAAGAGATGGTTCCTGAGATACCCTGGACTCATGCCATCTGGGCTTTACAGGTAGTAATCAATGCCTTGAATTTAATCTGGGAGCAACTTGGTAACCAATGCAGCTCAACAGAAGTGGTGTTATATGTGCAGCCTTAAGGGCTCTCAGGACTGAATGCACCATTATATTCTGCACATGCCTCAATTTCTGTGGAATTTTTATTTTTCTTCTTCTTTCATTTTGATTCTGAAAAACAATTATAAAAGTAATACTCAGATTGTAAACACAGATCCTCTATCTCTATTTTTCAATGGATATTAAACCAAGCAAACCAATGTTAAAAATTAATTAGTGCTGATAATTTGACTGGATTCTAAACTATGAGATAATCATTTACTACCTTTTACACTATATGAATTCTGGAACAGAATAACTTTGACTTTTCCTTTACTGCTCTAATACTTCCTCCATATTCTCCAAGAAGTTGAGATATGTGAAGTGAAAACAGAGTAGGTAGAATGCAGGTGCCAGACATTTCAAAAAAAATGTGTCAACATTAAGAGAACAGCAATCTAACCATTGCTTTGGAGTTGGCTTTCAGTTAAATGTAAGAAATGCCAATCTATAGCTTGGTTTGTGGCTTTGCAAAAGTGTTTTCCTTGCAGTATCTTTTTTAAATATTTAACTGCTTTATTAAGTCTTCCAAATTTATATCACATTCCACACAGTTAGGCATATATTTTACTACTGATTTAAAAAAACACCTACAATCACACTTTTGGTTTCAGTCATATGAAACTAATGATATATTAATTCAATCAGTAAATGACTAAGCAGAAATACTTCTTTGCAATAATTAATTAATTTTAAAGTAAAATAAAATAGAGCAGAATATTATAAATTAACATTTAGTTTTTATTAAATTAATTTTTTACTCAGTTTTATGCAATTTATACAATTATTGTGTTCCTAGTTTCTGTTGTATATTGCGAGCCCTTCAGGTCTACTTAGTTCTAAGTTGCTGTCATTTGATCCCTGTTACATTATTAAGTTTGAGGGAAACTTAATTTGCACAAGTTAAAAATACAGCTCTTAAAATCTGAAGCATATTTTTTCCTACAAAAGTCACAAGACCATTTCAATGATGCCTATGACATAACAGGATTATCAGCAATTATGATTAAAATCTAGCACTTTTGGTAAATACTAATTGTCAAATATATGTTTGTAATTTAATAGTAAAGATAAAAAAATACTTCTCCAGATCAGATTTACTATGCAGCAGCATGTAGCACAAGAAACCTCTATAAAGTTTCTCATTTAACAAACAATTGCTTACCCACTGATGTATTTTCAATGAGTTCTCAGGAAATATCTGATCCAGTACTCTACTATTCATTGGTTTGGCTTTTCTCCCAATAGGATAATAGGAGTCCATTTCCCCATCCCCCCCTTATCCATTGATATTGAACAGATACATGAGCTTTCTGGTTCATTCTCTAAATTCCACTCCATTTTAACAAACTATCTTCAAGAAAAAACATTTAAACTTGATAGCAAGAACATCCATTCTTTTTAAGACCAGGCAATTTAGTTTAATGGGAAAGTTATGCACATACTTAAACTCCTCTCGTTGCAATTGGTGGAATTTAATATGTTTGACTTTGGCTGGATGATGTTCAGTGCTCCTTTTACAATTTGCATCTGAAACAGCATTCAAAGGTCTATGTAGTCATATCCATTATACAGACTGTTCACAGGTGAAATACTGGAAGAGCATGGAAACATCAGATTAATTTAAAGATAATCTTTGATTGAACATAGCATATATATATACCCGTGAAAACCTATGAAAAAACACACACACATATATATACACATACATATACAAGAGAATGTGTGATTATATGACAGTAAAATAGATTTGAGTTTACAATTTTCTCTAAGCCAAATATAGTATGTGAATTGAACCACTGTGGTTTGTAAACTAGGTGTTATGATTATACTGGGTATAAATCTGCTTAATGCAGTTTATTATGATAATAATAAGAGTATCAAATTGGTGTGTCAGCTAATGTGCTGACCCAAATACCAGATACCAGGAGTCTGAGAGTTCTAGTCCCGCCTTAGACACAAAAGCCAGCTGCGTGACTTTGAGCCAGTTGCTCCCTCTCAGCCCAATCCACCTCACAGGGTTATTGTTGTATGGAAAATAGGAGGAGGGAGTATTATATATGTTTGCCACTTTGAGTGACTTACAAGGCAATAAAGGTGGGCTAAAATTCAAATACATAAGAGTAGGGCTGTCAAACTCCTGGCCTGCGGGCTGGAGGGGTCACGAGCTGGCCACACCCATGCATAGTTTAGTGAAGGGGGGGAAGGTCCCTATACATCATGTGACACTGCCATGACGACATGAGTTTGACACCCTGCATAAGAGAATCCAATGTGGGAAAATACAAATGACTTGAACAAAGATTATATAAAAGACACTACCAAGGTATCACTTGGTAAATATATAAAAGAGCTAAGTGTAATTAGATCAGAAATTAAATTCATTTAAAAAGATCACTGAAAAAGTAAAACAATTTTCAATCTTTAAACTATAATTATCTACCGTAATTAACTTTAAGGTATATTTGAACAACCCAAAACATATTTTACCAGCATAAGGCAGTAAAGACTATTAGTTGTTAAAAAGCATTAGTCAAGCACAGCAAATCATAGAAGTTAGGTTAAGGATTGTAATTTCATTAAAATAAATAAATTAATATACACACTTGCAACATTCAAGAGGCCACAATTTTTTCATGTACTTTACTATGGGTGGGAGGGACAGAGTTCTACCAGCAAGATTTGCAGCTGAGAATTATGTCAAACACCATATGTTCACTTTATTCAGTGAATTATTTATTGGATCTCTTTTTCTGCTATAGCTACCTTGTAAAATATATATCTGCTGGGTTTTGTTTTCTCTACTGCAAATATCATTTCCATTGTCATTTCAGACAGATGGCAATATCCTAAAGTCAATGGGCCGTGAAGCAGTAGAAGTCCATGAAGACTCGTTTTTCAAAATAGTCAACCTCAAAGATGTTTAAATTACATTAAGAAATGAGGAATGATGGTAGTGGAAGTTTTCTGCTTAAGAAACTGATACAGAATTTCATAGGAAGCCCTAGCACACAAATCCCTCAAAGCGGTGGCACTGTAGTTTTTCTTCATGGAAACATTTTCATATTGACAGCATTCCCAAGGAACCCTGGAACACATTTCAAAGACTGTGGGATACTGCTAGGGGCATCCACACACTTTCATCAGAATGATGAAAGCAGATTTGCTACTACAAAATCCACCCCTTGGGGTATGTGGGAGACATCAGGTCACATATAGAATAGAGGCAGTGACTGCATCAAGGCATTGCTGATATTAATCAATTCCCTCATCCCTTTCTTGCAGACACTACTATTCTACAAAATACTCTAAAGAGTTCTTGATGCAAATTTACTACATTTAAAGAATATATCAATGCTGAGATTTATTGCACCCAGTTGAAGTTAAATGTGTGAGCACCAAGTATAGATAGTCCTCAACTTACAACAGTTCATTTAGAGTCCTTTCAAAGTTACAACATCCCCATGATCATGTGATCCAAATTCAGATCCTTGGCAACTGGTCCAGATCTATGACCATTGCTGTGTCGCAAGGTCACTTTTGCAACCTTTTGACAAGCAAAGCCAGATTCACTTAACAACCAAGTTACTAACTTATCAACTGTACTGATTCACTTAACAACTGTGGCAAGAAAGGTTGTAAAATGGGACAAAATTCACTTAATAAATGTCTCAACAACAGAAACTTGGGGTTCAACTGTGGCCATAAGTTGAGAACTACCTCTATGCCAACATTCAGCTACACTTAAGGGAATTTAGTTATGATGCAGAATTGTCAGAGACCATTGCTCATCTTGACTGATGTTCTTAAACAAAGGTGCAATTCATGCAATTCTGAATTGGAAAACAATCTTAAGAGTCAATCACTTCAATGAAACAATGTGGTGGGAGAGCTGGTTTCCAGTCAACTGTGCTCTCTTCTGGGCTATATGGTAATAATGTACCAGTATGTTTCTCACATAGAAGGTTTAAATCCCCTTGTGATAACCTCATGCTCATTTTCAGTCCCACCTTATAAAAAGATTTCCCCTCCAAAAATATTATTTGCATTTTTGAAAGACTCTGTACTCAGTTTCTTCAAGCTTATACTTACTTCATTTGGTCATTTTGATTATCTTTCTAAAAATTTTGGAAGCAACTAAAATTAAATAATTACCAAATAATTATTATTTCTTCAATTATTTGGTAACATTTCATTTTTAATCAGTGAAAGGGTTATATGAAAATACAGGTACTCCTCGACTTACAGCAGTTTATTTAGTGACAGTTCAAAGTTCAAAGTGACAATGGGAAATCCAGATTTACTTAACAACCATTTTACTATCTTAACAAATGAAATGATTCACTTAACAACTGTGGCAAGAAAAGTAATAAAATAGGGCAAAACTCACTTAACAAATGTTTTCCTTAGCAATATAAATTTTGGGCTCAATTGTGGTTGTAACTTGAGGACTACCTGTAGCTAGAAATATGTGTTAGTATAGTATAATGGGAGTATACTCTTGAAATTGTAGTGTTAATTTTAAAGTATTAAAAGAGAATGTTTTTTTTAGTAAACCAACATATTTAATCATTATCTACCATATTAAATATTAGAAAGCTACTTAAAGTAGAATTATTTAAGAGGGCCTATGATTCTTAAATGAAGTCATAACAATTCTTTGATTGATTTTTTTTTTTTTACTTTTTATATTTACATATTTGTTAACTTAATTTGCATTACACTAATGATGCTTCAGTGGTATGATTGTAACTAATCAGAATTTCTCAATTGAAGCAAATTAAAAAACCAGATGAATGAATGAATCATTTAGCTGAAATGTATATAACTGAAAGGTGAGGTCTTTCATTTTCAATATTGTTCACTGAGATATATACTTCAAAAAAAATTAACTGTAACCTCACTGATTTATTTTTAATTATACATGCTTTATCATTCATTTATTTTATTTTGTCCATTTTTTAATTTTAAAAGCATCCCAAAGATTAATTTAAAAAAATAAATGCTAAAATGGTTATCACTATAAAAATTGCTCTATGTTCAGATTGCTCATAGCTACAACTCTTAAGTTGTATAGAAGATTAGCAATAAAAGAATCTGGAAATACTTTCTTGTTGCCTCCTTGCTACTCAAGTGATAAATCTTCTCAAGCATAAAACTGAAGAATCCTTAAGAGTCTTGTCACCTAGACCTAATCCTGGCACACACCTGCTCTGGCAAAATCTTTTTCTGCCTTGACTTTCTGCCTTTCATCTCATTCTCAACCCATATGTGGGTCAGAATTAAGTAATCCTTCGTTTTACTAGTGTTAAAGTAATATTTTCCTGCTTATTCTGCCCAAAGACAGCCTTAAATTGTACAAAACCTGCTAACTATGGTCCTCCTTTACCTTAGAATGAAGTCAGCTGCCAGGCCATATCTAGAAAGCAGAGGCAATAGAAACAAGATGGGGAAACAGGCAGTATAATTTTCTCACAACTCAAGGATGAGTAGAAAACACTTCAATATAGCATTAGGGAAAGGATTTTAGGAAAAACACAATTACAATGGATGATGTAATAAAGAGCTTATCCTTAAAGTCCTCTAACCACAGTATAAAGGTTGTCCCGGTAACCATTGTTTATGACTTGTCCTCATGGCATTGCCTTCATCTCATCCTTAGCCCATAGCTGAAGCAACTTGAGATCTCTTCCTTTTACAGTGTTCAAGTTTGCTTGTCACAGCTTTTGCCATGGCTGCAAGGTAGGAATAAAACATGTTTTTCAATGATATGATGGTGATCAAGGGTTGGAATCTGTCCAGCTCCAACTCCAGTCAGCTGTGGGCAAGCTCCACCTAAATTCCAGAAGGTTGACTTGAAAAAGAGCTGATAGTATTGCTGGTTCTAACGTAAGCCCATTACAGACTATTGGTAACTAATAAGGCATTTCATGTGGCCAATTTTTTATTGTTTTTATTAATTTGATGCAGTGGCTACCCAATTACATCTATTTCATAGGCCATTTCCTAATGCTTCTATTCAATGTAGCAGCAACCCATTCCCTTGCAAGAATTCAGATCACTTGTTATTGATGCTCCATTCCCAGGTGTTCTCTCTCAGACATGAACTTGCAGGGAGAACCCAATGCTCTTCACAATACCTCTTTTGGACTGGTCATCCACTAGTCACACTATTTCTCAACATGGTGTGGTGTGTTTTTGAAAGAGCAAAAAAGCATATCCTGTGCCTGCTGTAAGTAGGGCAACTTGGTATTGACTAAATCTACCATTCAATGAACTCCACACCAGCATACAGTAAATCTAGGAAAGCAATTGATGAATACAGATTAGGGCCTTATTGACCAAGTTACCACTGAGCACTCTTGATTTCCCAGAATCTGATACAAGTGTCTGCTTTACTGCTTGCAGTGAGAAGGGAAACAAGTCAAGGAAATCTACTCAATTTTCTTAGCTTGTCCTGCAGTAAAACTGTAAGAGCAACATTATACATTCCTCTCATTACCACAATAGAATAGGGCTAGGCTATTTATTCTGGCATACTTTTATTTTATTTCAGTGACTGCTGTATTGTACTTTAACATGGCCATATGGCTATGCCTGCAGTATCAATTTTTTAATAATACGAGGGAACAAGCCATTTAATTATAGCTAATTCCACCTTTACTATTTTATAATAATATTATATATTACCATTGCTGGTATTATAAAACCAATATTTAAAATTCTAAATAACTTCCAGTCCCATCTTGGATTTATTCTGCAAACTTCTATTGCTTCTGTAGTAGATGTTGCTAACGAACAATTGAGGAATATCTGGAAACTCCTTGACAACTCAAGAAAGGAGTTTCCAATGAGTGAGAGGAATGGTAACACTGAAATAGAGATGTAATCAAAGAGAGACAAATCTAAAATGACTTTAAAAGGAAACCAAAATAGAATCATTTGTACTAGGATAGAAGCTACTGGTAATGGATCTGTTAGCATGTTAAAGGCAAACTCTTGTATCAAATTCTGGGTAATCAAGAGTGCTCAGTGGTAATTTGGTCAATAAAGCCCTAATCTGTATTCTTTTATATTAACTTCAAAGGGATCAAACCCTGCATGGTGAATAAGTAGCTAAGAGAAGCCTAGGGCCATTTCCCTGCATGTGATTAGATGCCCTTCCTTTTTGCATCAAAAATCTGCTTACCAGAATTTTGTGGGGTCTTGTGGGATTTTGATCTAAGACACTGTACATTGAATACTCTTTGTGCTTGTCTTTTTTTTTTTAACTTAGCAAACAAAACAACCTAAGCCTTTAGTTTCAATTTTAGGCAGCATTTCTTTCTCCCTGCTTCCCTGCATCTCATGCGGATAAATAAATCATTCTTCAGCAGCCTGTGTTAAATGTCACCACCCAGGCATTTGAAAGTGAGTTCATTCTCCATTGGAAAAGAAAGTTTCCAGCTCCATACCTTAGAGTTTTGGCTATATATGAACATTGTTGTACCTATGCTCTATCCCTCTTCCTATTTAGAAACCAGATGATATAGAAGAGAAGAGAAGAGAATGGAAAAAGTACAAGTATTACATTTGGTGGTGAAATGAATAAAGAAATTATGATGATATTTTCTTAAAAATCATAAATGTAAAGGTGTAAAATGTATACTCTGACAACTGATACTGTAAGTTGTATGTGGGGAGTTGGTGGGATAAAAAAAATGGTTATAAAAAAAGAAAGAAATAAGGAAGGGTAGTTATGCTAGCTAGCATTCCTTCTTTCTCAAGCTAATAGTTATCCTCCTATGCTCTTTTTTGATTTTCTATGAAAATCTGTTCAAAGGTCAATTTTCTCCCATGGTGGCCCTTTTTCTTCAGGTGGTCTTGTCTCAGATTTTGCTGTTCTGTTTCTTAAGCCTTTTCTGAACTTCTGCTCAAACCTTCAGCAACCAGTGTTGTTTATATATGTCTTGGTTAATAATAAAGAATAAATAAATATATCTTGGTTTACCAGCCATTATACTTCTGTGTCTCCTTCTCTGAACAATTTTGGTTTAAAGTTTTTGCCTGTTTCTTCATTCTTGCCATTCAGCAATAACCCAATTTCCTATGGGACAATATTGTCTATAAGAAAACTGAGATAATCTTTGCTTATAACAGAATAACAGAATTGAAAGGGACCTTGGAGGTCTTCTAATCCAATCCCCTTCACAAGCAGGAGACCCTATACCATTCCAGACAAGTGGCTAGCCAGTCTCTTCTTAAAAGCCTCCAGTGATGGAGCACTCACAACTTCTGAAGGCAAGCTGTTTCACTGATTAATTGTTCTCACTGTTAGGAACTTTCTCCTTAATTCTAGGTTGCTTCTCTCCTTGATTAATTTCCAGTCATTGTTTCTTGTCTTGTCTTCTAGTGCTTTGGAAAATAGGTTGATCCCCTCTTCTTTGTGGCAGCTCCATTGATATTGGAACACTGCTACTTTATCACCCCTAGTCCTTCTTTTCACTGAACTAGACAAACTAAATGCCTGCAACTGTTCTTCATATGTTTTGGTCTCCTGTCCCCTAATCATCTTGGTTGCTTTTTTCTGCACTCTTTCCAGAGTCTCTACATATTTTTAACAATATGATGACCAAAACTGGACTCAGTATTCTAAGTGTGGTCTTATTAAGGCTTTATAAAGCAGTGCTTCACATGATTTTGATTCTATCCGTCCTTGGCTTTTTTGGATGCTGCTGCTGCACACTGCATATTTATATTTAAGTGATTATCCACTAGGACTCCAAGATCTCTCTTACAGTTACTGCTATTAAGCCAGGTTTTACCTAATCCATGCCTGATTTGTCTTATCTGTCTTTACACTCAACTTCCTACTTATCAGCTAAAAAGAATAATGTATCAACCCATGTTTCCCCAAAAATAAGGCCAGGTCTTATTTTCTTTTGGGCCCCAAAATAACCACTAGGCCTTATTTTCGGTGGTGGTGGTGGTGTATCCCCCCCCATGTATGGGAGGTCCACTTCTTCTGCTTGCTCGTGGCAGGGCAGAAGGCCGCATGGTGCACTAGTGCTGCCACCGCAAGGCAGGGAGTGGAGCTGCCCCACGCACCCAGCACCTGCTTACCTCAGGGCCCCCACAGCCAGATCACCCATGTACCAACACCTGCCTTGCCTTGCGGCTGCGG
>JANHFT010003240.1:87731-112050 GCA_032467955.1 Pseudoxenodon macrops | reverse complement strand
TTAAATAAATGATGCAGTCATTAAGGGGATCTGGCTTTCTTCATTGACTCTGCTTGTTGGAAGCCAGCTGGTGAAGTTACTAGTGGTGATCATTGGCCTGGGACCCTGCAACTCTCATAAATACATGCCAATTGCCAAGTGCCTGAGTTTTGATCATGTGACCATGGGGATGCTGCAAGGGTCGCAAGTGTGAAAAAATGGTCATAAGCCACTTTGTTTCAGTACCATTGTAACTTTGCTAAGTGGAACAGTTTTAAAGTAAATTTTGGCCGATTGTACATCCTTTCTTGCCATAGTTATTAAGTGAATCATCACTGCAGTTGTTAAGTTAGTAACAGTTCTTAAGTGAATCTGACTTCCCCATTGATTTTGCTTGTCAGAAGGTCGCAAAAGTGATCACATGATCCTGGGACACTGCAAATGTCATAAATACGACCATAAGGCTGCTGTAATGGTCCCAAGTGTGAAAAATGGTAATTGGTCGCTTTTTTCAGTGTTGTTGTAACTTCAGACAGTCACTAAATTAACTGTTGTAATTCTAGGACTACCTACTGTATTTTCCCGAAAATAAGACCTGGTCTTATATTTTTGGGGGCTCTAAAATAAGCACTATTTTTGGGGAAACCCAATTTCAAGGTGATCAGCCCGGCTGGGTGCCCTGCTCTCCCCCGGCATGCGCACAAAAGGCAGCAAGTGCGCAGGGACTGACCGTATCTAGCAGCAGCTGCCAGCCTGCCAAGTCAACACACTCTGGGCTGCACAGCCCATGCAGTGGAGGTGAGTTGATTCCTTGTCCAAGCAGCAGATGAAGGCAGAGGCATGGGAGGGAGGGAGGTGATCCGGATGCGCCATGCGAGTTGTGGGAAAGCCGAGTGTTGATGGGCCAGAATGGGCAGCCAGCTGTGGGAGACTCAACTTTGTGTGACAGCACTGGCAGCAGACGGAGGCAGGGGCATGAGACAGAAGGCAGGTGATCTTGATGTGCCGCAAAGGCAGCAGACAAGCAGAAAGATATGTAGACCAGCCTCCTGTGGCTGGCCGCCCACTCCAGCCCACCGACTCTCAACTTCCCACAGTCTATGCAGCACATTCAAATCGAGTGCCTTCCCCTGCCTCTGCCTCCTCCAGCTGCTTGGAGAGGGAATCAACTCACTTGCACTACACAGGCTGTGGCTACTGCTGGACACCATCAGCCCACGCATGCTCGCTGTATCCTGTGCTGGCCATGCCCAACCCCCTTCACTAGGGCTTATTTTCAGAGTACGTCCTATTTTCAGGGAAACACGGTAATACTTCATGAGCCTTTGCTTCTATGCCTTTGTTTATACAACCAAGGATTGTATTATCTTTTTTGGCTACTGCCGCACATTGCTGCTCATATTTAAGTGATCCCTCTCACAGTTACAATTTTTGAACCATATTTTGTCTAATCTATACTTGGACCTTTGGTTTTTCCTGTTTAAGTGTTTTCTCCACCTAAAATTTCATTTTGTTGGATAGGGACCATTGTTCAAGTCTGTCAAGTTCTTTTGGGATCCTGAGCTTCAGAGGTGGTTTACTACTCCTGCCAGCCTGGTATCATCTGCAAATTTGATGAGTTCCCCTTCTATTCCCTTATCTAAGTCATTTATGTTATGATATTGAAAAGTACTTGGCCTAAGACGGAACCTTGTGGTACCCCACTACTTACTTCCCTCCATGTAGATGTAGTACCATTAAGGACAACTCATTGAGAACTATTTGTCAGGCAGTTACAAATCCATCTGGTGATGATGCGATGTATCCCACATTTTTCTAGCTTACCAAGAAGTAGGTTGTGGTCTACTTTGTTGAATGCCTTGCTGAAGTGTAAGTACCGTATATTATGTCCACAGCATTTTGCTGGTGTACTTATTTAGTCACTTTGTCAAAAAATGAAATAAGATTGATTTGGCATGATCTGGCTTTTAGTTATACGTTTGTTTCCAAATGTTCACAGATCAGTTTTTTTATTATTTTTCCCCAGTATCTTCCCAGGCATTAATGTTAGGCTGGTTTCCTGGGTCTGGTTCCCCCCCCCTTTTTTTTTTTAACACATCGGCTCTTTTCCATTCCTCGGTGTTCCAGGATTTTTGAAAGATATGGTACAGTGGTTCTGAGATGTCATCTGCCAGATTCTTTAGAACTCTGGGATGTAATTCATCAGGTCTCGGTGATTTATATTCATCAAGATCAGACAAGTGTTCTCTTACCAATTTTTTGCTTATTTTAACTTTTATTTCTAATCTGTCTTTTACAGTTATGTTTTTGGTAGGTTGGGCTATAGTTTCTTTTTTTGTGAAGACTGATGCAAATAATGAGTTGAGGAGCTCTCCTTTTCCCCTGCTGCCTGTTACTTCCTTGCAATCTTCTCTTTTTAGTGGACTGACTGTTTTCTTGACTTTTTTCTTGTCATTTATATGTTGACAGAAACTTTTTTTTATTATCTTTGACTTTTGTTGCAAGTCTTTGTTCATTTTGAGCCTTTGCTTTCCTGACTTCGTCTTTACAGATTCTAGCTATCTGCTGATATTCTGTTTTACTTATATGTCCCTCTTTCCATTTTTTGTACTTGTCCTTTTTATCTTTCAGTTTATCAGAGAGATTTTTGTGCAACCAAGCTGGCTTCTTCTTGGATTTCTTGGATTTCTTGGATTTTCTTTTTCAGTGGTAATGTGCTGGACTGGGCTTTTATGATAATACTTTTCAGAGTTTCCCAAGCTTCTTGAGTTGTTTTCCACTTTAGGATTTTCATCCAAGGAGTCTTTCCTAAGTTCTCTCTGAGTTTGTTAAAATCAGCTCTTTTCAAATGTAAGACTCTGATATCATTGTGTTCCATTGCTTGTGTTTGCATTATGTTGAATTCCAGTATGGGATGGTCATTCTCACCCAAGGTTCCTGCAGTTTCAACTCCCTCTATCACTTCTTCTCTGTTCATGATAATTAAGTTCAGTATGGCTGTCCCTCAACAAAGTTGTCAGCTAGGTTGGTCAGAAACCTATTTCTCACTTGAAATCTATCTCTCCCCTGCAATATAAGGAACTCTGTATGTGTGTGAAAATCATAGCTATTTCACTCCCTGCTATTTTCCTATAGTGAGTTTATCATTCCAAAGTACATATTTTGTTTCAGGGAGATGACCTGACAGGAAGTGCCTACTTGTGCCATTTTGTCAAATCTGGAGACATTAACTTTTTAAAATAAGGCACTTATTATACATACTATAGGTTTAATAATTGCTGTAAGTAATTATTTGCAGGCAAAGTTTACTTAAAATAAAAATAAACATTTCACTCACATATGACATGAATCTTGCAATTGTGTTTGAACTTTGGCACACAGACTGGAAATTTTCCTTTCCTAAGTGTGAAGTGCAAATGAAAAGTAATGAAGCAAAAACAATTGTAGAGGAACTTATGTTTAATAAACTGGAAACAGAAACTTGATTCTTTGGAAAGAGAAACAAAAGTAATTAAATTTAAAACTTAATTGGATCCTGCATGCCATTTCAATATCTTTACCAGTCCTCAAGGAACTGGAAGAGTCTGTTTGCTATTTTTAATAGGGTAGAAACTATGTTTCTATATTTCTTTTGTGTTTTAGATTTCTTCTTTTCAAAAACATTTAAATTCTGAAGAAGCTCAAAACAACAATCTACTGGTATTGAGCATCACCCATTATTTGAATTAACTATAACAAAATGTTCAACTTTACTGAATGGTTCTACTTTCTTTGCATTATTAGCTCTATCTTGTTGCAGTACAGTATTGAAATGGGATATCCTGGCAAGCTTGGCCTTTGAAATTCTTCTAAGCAGGAAATACATCCATAAAATAATCTCTTTTGCCTGCATTCTGCTTTTCAACTGTGACTCAAACCTTTACATCATTTAGGCATTTTCTTCCCCTCCTGAAAAAAACTACGGTACTACAGCCCATCATCCTTTTCATTTAATTAGCATTGAGAAATTTCTGAAGGATAATAACTATGTTAGCTATTCTGTAAATTAACATTCAAAATTGGGGTGGGGTTTGCAAAATGTAGATGAGCAAGAATTGATAAATGATTTTGTTTATTCACTGTGAGGTTGGGCAAAGCAAGCAATCACAGATGTTGACTGATCAAGAGACTGTAATGTTGAAAACAAATGCAGCATCTCTGACTGCTGGATTTATGACAATTTCTTCTTCTCTTCTTTCTCTAGCTGTACAAAATGTCCTTCAAGATTTAAGGAGAAAGATAATTCAAGGAATTTTACACATGTATAGATAAAGCTAAGATGAAAGGAGAAGGCTTATGTTTGAAAGCATGCACCATCAAGAGAGACAGCTAATTTTCAAAACAAGTCAGCTTCTGAATTGTTCCAGTTCTCAGTGGAGTACTGACCTACTTGAATAATCAGGCTAATTATGAAGGAGTATAATAATACAACAGTATATTTTGGATGTATTGCATCTTCTTTAGCTGAAGCTTGAATATTCTGATTCTATAACTGATTAGCATCAGTTTTTGTATAATTTTTCTATAAGATTAATATGAGATTATATACCAAAAGATGCTAGTTTTCATTTTAGATTGCTAAAAGTCAATTGCATTAAAAAAAAAACTTCAAATCTGTGCTGGTGATCAGCAGCTGAAAATCACTTATAATATAAGCCTGGATATCAGTATGTCACCTTACACAGTTTTGGGCAGAAGATCATCTCTGGAAAGGAATTCAAGGAAGAAATTACAAAGCATACCTGCAATTTTTGCTTTTGTAATAAAATTTCACTAACACAAATAAGAATCAGAATTGAATTTTTTAACAAGTAACATTCTAGAATTATTCATAGATAACAAACATAATCCCTGAAATTGATCTAAAAACATTGTTATATTAAAACTGGAAAATCCAGGTCTTTAGAAATACAATATTGGATTAACATTTCCTTGTTATACCAAAAATGTAAAATACCTTCACACTTTATTCCCAAATGAGAATAAGAACCTAATTACACTATAAAATAGAATGACGACAATTAGCCTGGTTTCATTGTCTGCTTGGACTAAGGCACACACAGAATAACACAGCCATTAACTGATATGAGTTAATCACCGGAGGGCGGAATGTTTTCTGCAGTTTATATTACTATTAGTTACTCATGGGAAAGATCTTCTAAATAAAGAATTTCTAATTCCATTTTGTTACCTTAACTGAAATATATGTCTATCAACCCATCTCTAATGAATATTTCTTTTAATAAACTGAACTAAAATAATCTCACAGAGCTGTGTGAAACTATAAATTAATAAATGCCAGTTAAATATTGTACTCAATTAAACCAATGGAATTAATTAATAGATCCAGCTTACTCTTGAGTATCATAGAGTTCCTAAGGCAATTCAGATAATCCATAAAATAATTACTGCTGAACAAAATGGGTTGAAGTACTATAAAAGATGCAAATCTGATAACAACAACAACAACAACAATAATAATAATAACAACAATTATCACTTTTGGAATTAGTAGCAATATCCAAAAATTCCTGAAGACTTCCATGAAGCTATGGCAAAATAAGCTGATGAAGAAGAACTTGGTGAAGTTGAAATCAAACAAGGAATCTTCCAAGGCAACTCATTGTCACCTCTGTATTTTTACTTTCAATGGTGTCACTAACATGCATCCTGAACAAAACAAACTGTGGCTATGAATTGGCTAAAAAAGGGTTGGATATTTCCCATGTGCTCTACATGCATGATTTAAAACTATTTGGAAAAACATAAGCTACATTGATTGCACTTCTGAAAAGCACCGAGGAGGCATTTAAATTCAATTTGGCATTGACAAATGTTCAACAATTGCTGTTAAAGCAAGAAAAAATGTTGAAGATGATGGATTTAAACTTGATAATGAAGAGCTGATAAAAGCAGAAATACCAGAAGAGGAATACAAGTACTTAGGAGTTTTGAAAGTTTCTGAACTGTTGCACAATCAAGTCAAGGAAGCTACTTCAACAAAATACATAAAGCGAGTCTGGAAAATCTTGAGATCAAAGCTGAGTGGAGGAAATATCATGAAGGCAATTAACACCTGTGCAGTGCCTGTAATATGATATTCAGCTGAAATAATTGATTGGACTCAGCTAGAACATGATAACCTGGATCGAAAGACAAGAAAACTAATGACAATACACCATAATCTGCACCTAAAAAGTGATGTTGGTCGATTGTACTTGCTAAGATGTCAGAGTGGCAGAGATCTCTTACAAACTGTGGAAGAGGAAAACACAGCTTAAATTATTACATTACAAAAAGCAAAAAAAAACCTTAGATAGAGAGGTGAAGGTATATCCCAGTATTAATGTAATCTTATATGGATTACTGTAATGTGCTCTACACAGAGCTACCCTTGAAAAGTATTTGGAATTTACAACTGATGCAGAATGCAGCTTTGCAGTTATGTGCTCTTCTAGATCAGCTGATGTCATACTTCTATGAATTGCATTGGCTAGCAGCTTATTTCCAGGTTCAATTCAAGATCCTGGTAATTAACCTTTTCAGCACTGAGTACTGAAACTGGGGTGCATGCACCAGAACACCAGAACCCAGAAGAGAGCAGTTGGTCCGATGTGCATGTGCAACTGCCAGCTGCTCTCTTCTGGCTTCAGTTCACGCAGATGCGCACCAGCCAGCCGGTCTTGAAGATCAGCTTGCCGGCACGCATGTGCGTGATGGAACCCAGAAGAGCAGCTGACAACAGCATGTGTGCCCACAGAGAAGGCTCTGCATGCCACTTCTGGCATGCGTGCCATAGGTTCACCATCACGGACCTAAAGTGTGGCCTGACAGGATTCCAGAGAAGGACTTTCTTTGTCACCATTCCTGTTCTGTGGGGCATCATGTCCTCAGAGATCAGATTGGCTCCAACTTACTGGCTTTTCACCAAGCTTTTAACTAGTGGTAGGATTCAGTCAGTTTGAACCGGTTCAGTAGAACCAATATGTAATTTTTTGCTGAGTTCGGCAAATTGGTTAGACATGTTCTGAAAAATATGTGTTTTCTGGAACATGTCTCATTTTCATTCAACTTATTTCCAGATGGGGAAAAATAAAAACTTTCCCCAAAAGTCCAAGAGAGGAGTGATGGAAACCAAATGGAGATGCGGCGCCTTCGATCATGTCACTCAGGGGAAAACTGTCTTACTTTACAGCAGGTAATGAGGGTGGGGTGGGGCCTGCGCATAAGGTGGCAGCCCAGGCTAAAGCACCAGCAGAATGCCAGAGGGTCAGGGTGGGTGCTGAAGTGAGTGGGCATCCTGCCTGCAGCACCCATACCAGCTGCCCCTTCCTGGCCAGATCTGGAATGCTGCCACGTTTAAGTGCCACTAGATGCCAGTCTTCCCTCCAGCAGACCTGGGCAGCTGCTGGAGAGAGATGGGCCCGTTTCAGCACCTGGCGTCCAGATGCCCTCACAGATCCCCAAGCATTTCTTTGCTAACCTGACTTCGTTGCATTTCTCGCAGTCATGTGCACGGAAAGAAAAGTTTGTGGGATTAAAAAAAAGTTCAATTAATCAATTCTAAATTTGTGGGGGGGAAATTTCATGAGAAGTTGGAATTGATTGATTGAACTTTTTTTTTTAAGTCCCACAAACTTTTTTTTTTCCTGCGCATGACTGCGAGAAACGTGAGGGAGAAATGGGACGGAGCTGGAAATCAGATTACCAAAGAAATACTTGGGGGAAGCGAGGGCATCTGAGTGGTGGTGGGTGGGGCAAGCTCCACAGCACGGCGCTACAGTGGAGAAATGGGAAACAGAGAGGCCAGCGCAAGGGAAGGAAGAGGAGCAGGGAGAAGAAAAAGGGAAAGCGGCTCCATTTCCCATTTCTCCATTGCAGCACAGCGCCCAGGATCCACTTTGACGGGGGAGGGGGTGTAATTTAACAACAAGTTTGCCCAGGGTCAGGTTGTCCATCATAGGAAGCTCATCCTGCATGTGTGGCAGAGCTGGAGGATGAGGATGGGCCATGTCTCCCACAACAGCCAACCTGACCCTGGGTGAACCGGTTGTTAAATTATTTGAATCCCACATCTGCCTTTAACATAATGATTTTGCCAACAAGATTTGGCAGCCAGGATTGTGGTAGATCTGCTGCAGTGAATATACTATTATTGACTGATGTGATTACATAAGCTGTTAATTTTGTTTTATAATTTTACATCACTATGATTGTTTTCAAATTGTATTGTTTTGATTTTTTAAATATTTTTAACTGCTTGTGAGCCATCTAAAGTCATATCTTTGAGATGATGACTATATAAATTGGAAAAATAAATAAATGATCATCAGAGAGGAAGTGCACATAGAGACTGTCACTGAAACAGAACATCTGTATTTTAAACTGACATCAAAATAATTTTTAAATAGGCTTTCAAAACTATTCAATGGAAATAGTATACATTGGTTGAAAATAAAGTGTTCTACTACTTCATGTTGCTTTCTCGTGGAGCTGTAAAATATCAGTGATATCTGCAAAGTGTTTGCCTGGGCCAAGCTTCATCAGTTCCTTTATGCTGATTTTCTTGCAGCTATTATTTGGCACAGCTGTGACTTCAGAATTATGTTCTGTAACTGAGATTAAATGGCTGCAGCCATTTATCAATATGAATAAGAGTCCCTTCTAAAACAACACACTAGCAATGTCAAGTCCTAAAATATCATTTTTTTCTTTTTTTAAAATATAATTTTATTAAAAGTTCTAAAAAGGAATGTAAAAGCTAATATTATCTTAATAAGGAAGAAATCAAAGAAAGAGCTAAAAGTGCAAGAAAGAAGAAATAATAAAATAAAAATAAAAATATACAAAGAAATGGCTTTTTATCTTCTTTACAACACGTACATATATATAACCTGAAAAACATATATTTAATTCAATTCAATTAAAATAATTTTTGCAGGATATACTTAAATGAAAGAGGCTAGACAGATACATCTGACAGCCATAGCTTGTTATTTGCATTAGATATTTCATAACAAAATACTCAACTCTATTTTAGCTCAGTGTATTGTGCAAACTCAGCTTTACTGTTAGCTTAGAGTTTATTATGTGCACAATGAAATATTGACTTAATTGAGTAAACCACAATTCAGTTAATTCATGGTAGGGAAATATTTCTCCAGGTGTGACTTATAATAATAATTTATTAAATTCATGACCAAGTTGGCAGCATTATAAAGAAGGAAATGATTGAGTGCCAAAAGTATCTACATAATTATTTAAATAATTCTTTGAGGATTATTTAAATAATTATGTAATCAGTAATCAGTATTACTGATCATACAATGAAATGAACATAGGGGACCTGGGATTTTGGGAGACATATTGTTTATTTTTCAACATCACACTAATCTATGATTTATTAAATAAACTATGTGGCATAATGGTAGACAACATCAGGGTTAGCTAAAAGCTACAATTTGCAGTATACTTTTATATATTGTATGATTGCTTTTTATAATGTTCATTGCACCTAAAGTCAAATATAAATTTATCTTTTCAATTAGTGACTAACCAACTCTTTAATAAATGTAAGGTTGTCTTCTGACAACATATTTATTTATGGACAACTTAACCATAATTATTCAATTACTTGTGTTTCATGAGTTCATATGGTATATTAACCATGTAGGCTGAATTCATTTATTTATGCTAGGTCAAATGAGATTGGCTGTTTTGTCATTTAATTTTGCAGGCAAATCTAGCAAACAAAAGGATAAAAAACCATTCTGAATTTAAATAGATGTGCATACATGCAGAGATGCTAATAATTCTGCTCATTATGCAGAAATTAAAAACCATGGATTGGCTCTCTTAAAACAGAAGTAGGTACTCCAGTTACAAAGGTAGTTCTCTGCTGCAGTCATTGCATCATTTAGATCCTAGAAAGGGAGGGATTTATTTAATGAACTGGGCATCTGTGTCTAATATTTTAGACATAATTAACATAATTAATATAAATTAGATATTTAATAAAATATGACTTGCTTTGGGATACGTGGCAGTTTTTAAAAAAAGGTATTGATTGGTGCAACCTAAGTGTTCTTATTCACTTCACACCATATTTTCCCCTTAAAACCATAGTATTAATAATAAATATCCTCATAAAAAATTCTCATAATTTTTTTCAAGAGCAAAACCCACCTCTCAGCTTCCTAGATATATTGCAAAAACCATACCCATTCTATTTTAATCTAACCATTCCTTGAGGAAATAATGAGACATTAATTTAAATTAATTTAAACAGGTAATCAAGTAATTCAGTAATAAATTTCATCCTGCAAGGATACCTCTAAATCACCAAACATCAACATCTGCCTATCCCAGGTCCTGGGGAAAGACTAGATAGATTAAAAAATGCCAAATCCAGTCTGAACATCTGGCTGACTGTGTGACAAACCATAATAATTATAATTCACCGATAGGTGGATAAAAATGCCAAATCCAGTTGGAACATCTGATTGACTATGTGACGAACCACAATAATAATCAAGGTTAGAATTTAAAAATTATCAAATGATTCAAAGTGCAGATTATGCAAAAAAAGTAGAAGAAACAGGAGAGCATTCACTCAGCTTGTGCAAGAAGATTGCAACTGATTACAAACAATGAAGAAACACAATTACCAAAATAATTCACTGGAAATCTGTAAATATTGTCATCTGCCATTAATGAAAAAATGGTAGGTGCCTAGAGTTAGAAAAGTAATTGAAAATGAGCAAGTTAAAATATTGTGGGATTTCCAAATACAAACTGATCAAGTCTTGGTGCATAATGTAACAAAACACCAGATTTAACTGTGATTAAAAAGAAGAAAGTGTGGATTCTGTTATAATTGATATGACAATAACAGGGGATAGTAGAATAGAAGACAAAAAATTAGAAATCAGGAAGTATCAAGAACTGAAATTGAAAAATTATGGTATTAACCGGCTACACTGGTCCTAGTAGCTATTGGAATATTGAGTGTCCTACTAAAAAAAACTTGGTTGGCAGTTAGAAAATTTGTGCATAGAAAAAAATTCCATCTGACAATCACAAAAGGCCACATTGCTTGAATCTGCACATACTCAGAGGTGGGTTTCAGCAGGTTCTGACCAGTTCTGGAGAAACGGTAGTGGAAATTTTGAGTGGTTTGGAGAACTGGTAAATACCACCTCTGACTGGCCCAACCCCATCTATTCTCTGCCTCCCAAGTCCCAGCTGATCTGGAGGAAATGGGGATTTTGCAGTAACCTTCCCCTGGAGTGGGGTGGTAATGGAGATTTTACAGCATCCTTCCCCTGCCACACCCACCAAGGCACACCCACAGAACCCATAGTAAACAAAATTGTATCCCACCAATGCACATACTGTATGATATTCGTGAGAAGAACTTGATGCAAATGAAACACAACACCAGCTGAAGAACTGGCAGCTGTGGTTTCACGTTGTTGTGTAAATAATAATAATAAGATGAAGAAACAATGAATCACTTAATTATCTGCTGCAAGAAAATTGCACAGATTGACCACAAACAACAGAATGGCAAAGTAGCAATAATGGTGCATTGAAATATTTGCAAGAAATACAATTTACCTTCAGGCAAGAACTGGTGGATTACAAAATAGACAAAGTAATAGAAAATCAAGAAACTGAAGTTCCCTGGGATTTTAGAATCAAATAGACAAACACCTGTCACATAACATACTAGACTTAACTGTCGATAAGCAAGACAAAAAAGTCTGCACCTGGGGATGACACAATCAAACAGAAAGAACTGGAGAATTCCTTCCAAATTCAAAGACCTGCAAATAGAAATAAAACAACCATGGCAAATGAAAACAAAGAATAGTACTAATAGTACTAGGCATCTTGAGTAAAATCCCAAAACATCTAAAACACCACTTGAACACAATTGGCATTGACAAAACCACCATCAGTCAATTGCAAAAGGCAGCTCTAGATGGAACAGTTTACCTCCTGGGACAATACTTTTAATATAATCAACAGCCTATCCCAGGTCCTTGGAAAGGATTCAATAGGTCAGGGGTGTCAAACTCAATTTCATTGAGGACCTCATCAGGGTTGTGTTTGACCTCGGGGTGAGTGGGTAGGCATGGCTGGGGTGGGCGTGGCCAGCTCAACATCACTCATATCGGGGACATCTGTGGTGTCCTGAGTGGGGCTGGGGGATTCCTTTGTCTCCAGCAGAGGAAGGTGAGACCAAGGAGAGTGCCAAACCCTTGTCCTCCAGAGCAGCCTCGACGTCCCTCTCAGGCCACAAAGAGGACCCTCATATGGCAGCGTAGGCTGTCCAGAACTCTAGGCAGCAGAAGGAAAGAACCCAGCCCAGCCCTTGAGCTCCTAGGGCACTGGGAACCTACAGCCAAGCCCAGTCGAGCACTGCTTCCCCGAGGGGGGTGCCCGGCAGCGCTTACCTCCACCTCAAGGCTGCTGCTGCTGCTGTTCTCACTCTCCTTGAACAGGTTACTCATGGTGTGTGCAGGAAGGCAAAGTGTGTGAGTCAGAGGGAGGCCCATTCCCTCTCCATGCAAGGAGACTCGGCTTTGTAACCAAAGCAACCTCAGTGATAGGATGGGAGACCACCAGGAGAGGTCAGGAGGAGGAGACAAGGGGGATGACGAAAGGGCAGCAGGGTTGCTGGTGGCCAAGTGGTAAGGCAGTATATCCCTCAGACCCTCCCTCCCATTATAATCTCTTTCCTTCCTTCCTTCCTTCCTTCTTTCCTTTTCTTCTTTTTCCTTCTCTCTTCCTTCTTTCTTTTTCCGTCCTTTTTCTCTTTCCATCTTTTTCTTTGTCTTTCCTCTTTCCCCATTCCTTCCTGGATGCTCAAATGCAAAAGGGGAAACATTTCTCCTTTTGTTTTGTTTTGCTTTTAGTTTATTTTGCTAGCCCTCTGCCAACTAAAATGGAGCCCGGGGGGCATGTGCACCCCCTGGACCCCGTTTTTGGCCGTGATTGCCTTCTGTAGCAGGTTTTCACTGGTAGATGGCTGCAGGAGGCCATCATGGCATGCGGCCCTCCCAAACTCCATCTTTGCTGGCAGAATCATGGGCCAGATCTAAGCACACCCTGCGGCATGGGCCTTAGTTTGACACTCCTGGAATAGGTGAATAAAAATGTCAAACCCAGTGTAAACATCTGTCTGACTGTGCAATGAACCATAACAATAATAATAATAATGAAAATTTTATCATTGGTAGAGATCGAGTAGGAAAAATGATTTCTTTAAGTGCTCAGGTCAAAAGAGTATAAGTCAATGGTCACAAACTTAAACACTCAAAGAGTCACTTGAGCCCATTTCCCACAGCAAACAGTCAGAGCCACAAAACCTAGGTGGGCGTGGCCACCTCAATATCACTCACTCCCAGCCAGTCACATGACACCCCCCCCCAGCCGTGCCTACCCAGGTTTTGTGGCTCCATGTTTTCTATGGGAAATAGATAACTCCCTCTCTGTCTCTCTCTCTCTCCCTCCCTCTCATCTCTTTCTCCCCCCACTCTTTGTATCTTTCTCCCATCTCTCTTTCTTTATCTCCCTCTCCCTCCCTCTTATCTTTCTCTTATCCATCTTTCTTTTTCTCTCTATCCCTCTCATCCCTCTCATTTCTCTCTGTCTGTCTTTTCCTCTCTCTTTCTTTCTCTCCCCCTTCTCTTTCTGTGTCTCTCTATGTGTGTGGCTCTCTCTTGCTTCCTGCTTCTGTGCCTCTTCTCACTGTCGGAAAGCCCTGCAGCCCTGCATGTTCTCTTTGGGGCTTTTCACCAGTTATATTTTCTTCCTTTTGGAAAGGCGGGCTGGCAGGGCAATGAGTGCAATGTGTGGCAGAAGCTCCCATCCTCCCCCTCCTTCTCCTTTCATTCACACCCTCCAGGCCCCATCACAGCCGGTCAGGGGAGTGGGAGAGGAGGAGTGTGAGAGAGCGACACACACACACACACACACACACACACACACACAGTGTCTCTCACTCTCCGTCTGTATCTCTCTCTCTCCCCATCTCCCTATCCCCCTCTCTCTGTGTATCACTCTGCATGTGTCTCTATATGTCTGTCTCTCCCCCACCTCTCTGCCACAGCTGGGCCAAGCCAGCAAGCTCTTCTTGGGGTGTTTCACTACATCTTTTATTTCTTCTTTTGGGAAATCTGGCCTGGCAGAGGAATGATCAGCAGCAGCGGTGGAAGCTTCCCTTTGGCTGACTATTCTCCTCCCCTCCTCCTTCTCCTCTGGCAACCCCCTGGCTGGCTGTGGCTGAGCCGGGAGCGTGCCCCACGCATGCCTTTCCTGCGCTTTGGCACTCGTTTGAGGAGGGTCTCCCTGCACGTGCACACACTCCCAGCTTAGCCACAGCCAGCCAGAGGGTCATGAGGGGAGGAGGCGGAGGAGGAGGGAAGCCTCCTCCGTGGATGGTGATCGTTCCTCAGGCGGGATTTCCAAAAATATCCAAAAAAGAAATAAAAAGGGGGAGGGGGAGGCAACCAGTGATGAGACTCTTTGGGGCACAGCAGAGGGCCCAAAGAGCCGCATGCGGCTCCGGAACTGCGGGTTGCTGACCCCTGGTATAATGTGCAATGGTGGTGATGTAAATTGGAATGTTTTCAAACTGTCGCATTGGACCATAGTACATATAGCATGCAGCACTTTATGTTGCATTGATTCTTCTAATCTGTCTGCTCTCTTGACACATCTCTGCAAATATGTGTAAAAAATAAGTCATCTCTAGCAGGCATCAGGTTTTTTTTATTTTTAAAACCACAAATAGCATTCACATTTGGGGATGAGAACTAGATGAATCCAGAAAATTCTGAACTGTGAAGAAAAAATGCTGGTTTGAATAGTAGTTTTTCCTGGCAAACGTTTGCGGCAATCTAATTTCAATTTAATAGCGCTTAATGATAATCTGTTGGAAATATTACTGCAGTTCTGTAAGATATTTTTTTAATATTTCATATTTAAAAGCATAAATATTGATGGCTATTAATACTGTCTGGGACATTGTTAAATATTTTCACTTTTCTGAACACTGATTAAAAAATTAAAGTGATTTGTTATATCTAAGCAATGTTGTTAAATCAAGGTCTTAATGCTACAACCTATTTGGCTATCGTATAATATTGGAGAGCACTTTCTCAGCAGAGATATCTTTCTTTCTCTTCTTTGTCAACAGTTTCTCACTTAGCAACATAAATTTTGGGCTTAATTGTGGTTGTAATGTGAGGTCTACCTATGTATGTCATTGATATCATTATATACTACGGTACATCAGTAGCCTGCATGCCACACTTTGTATCTTAGTATATAAATTTGACTCCAGCATTCTTATTCCCATTGGTTTGCTGATATAATTTAATTTAATTGTTAATTTAATAATTTAACATTTGATTGGGTTGCAGGGAGGCATCTAACATGCAAATAGCTAAGCCCAGTCAGCTGGGAAATAATAGCAAATTAGTATTTAAGTACGGTAACTTCATTCAGATAGCTAGTACTGTCAGTCAGACACAAGACGACCATTGACAGAGATAAAGACTTTGAACAAACATACAAAACTAGGATTGTCCTAGAAATGATACCTTGCTGTTCATTTTACATTTCATCACACCAGGCCAAAATTTTACATCAGGTGGGAAGATGTTGAAGATGGTTGCTTTTCTTTTTACCTGGTTATTATCTATCTCCCGTTCCAGGCATGTTTCCAATCCCAAAACATTTTATTTGCCAAACCTGCTTAGATGAATGATTAGGTTCTTCCGGGTAAGTTTTTATAAGCTAATCACATTTCTTCATAATACTCTAAATTGTGATCCATAGGACAAACGTGTATAGCCAGAATGTGGAAGAGTTACTTAGATCAGTTATTAGAAGGTTGAAGGATCTATGTGTGTGTGTGTGTGTATGTATATGTATATAATATTTATGCAGCTGCCCATATCACTAAATGTGGCATACATTTTTTAAACTAACAGTTAAAAAAGTTAAAAAAGTCAGTCAGATGGAAATAGGTGGCCTAAGTTCCCCAAACAGTGAGAGAAACTGATCAGTTGTAAAATTAGGCATATGGTAATATTGTAGTTGAAAAATATGGTATAATACCGTAGAATTAAGCTATGAAACCAGATCTCCAACTTTCTTTTTTCTGATAATTTATAAAATCAAATTTTCATAGATTTAACTGCTTAGTATATGGTTTGCAAACATGGATGTGATATTGCAGAACTGACTAACGTACAGAAAATGTTATTCAATATTTTTATTCCAGTTTATATTTTATTTCATCACATTTGAAAAGTCCTTCCAATGGATAGCTAATTTTATTAGATTCATTAAACCACTGATAAACAGAAACCATCAATAGAAACACTACTTTTTCTGATAAAATGTGATCACTGCATGCAGCAGTCCCTGTAAAGTAGACTAAAGATTCAATTTTTAGGAAAGAGTTATTACTGTTATTAGTTTTGCTGGCTTAAAAGTAATATTAAACTACATATACAACAAAAAATTTCTTACTGTTTATATTTCAAATATTGTAGGGCTGTAAATGTTAAAGAACACCAAAATCCATCCATCAGATGAATATACGGTGTCAGGTCTTCTTGGAAATTAGTTCATCTGAGTTTAAGAGTGATTAAAACTGTAAATGTACTTAAAACCATATCTTTAAATTAAGCAGACATCATGGAGAGCTGATCCAAGACTTTTTACTGTTGAGGACAAATCATATAGTGTTCCTTCCCCATTCCATGTTTGACAGTGGGAAGACTGGAAAAGTCCCTGGAGCATTATTGGACATAAACAACCAAGAGATAGAGAAGAAATTTGCTCCTCTGCAGCTCAGTCAAGGCTGCAAAAAACCCAGCAAGAAGACATTTTACTAAAAAATGAGGACTGAAAATCCTATTGCAGGTTCCAAATTTCTGTAGCTTGAATCCTGACATTAAAAACACTTCACAGAAGTCTGAATAATTCTTGACTCCTTGGTATCTTGTTGTGAACTACTTAACACCAGACCCAGAAACGGATTGTCTTTACATTTGAAATGTATTTCAGTTTTGAGGAGTCTCCAAGGAACATGGATTGTATGGTTTATGAAATTTCATCTTGCAACCAGAATTAGAAGGAAAGTTAATTTGATCTTTGATCTTAGTTATTTCATTGTGAGTTGACACAGCCAGAACTATTTTTTAAGTTTTAGTTTTTTTAGTTATTAGATTTTCTAATCTTTATCATACACCATTTCTACCATACCACCATTTGTAAACTCCCATTGTTTAGCAGTGGATTTGAGGACAATCTATAGTTGTCAGTAGCAGTGAAGGAATACATTGCCTCAGCATTTTCATGCTCTTCCAATCATGGAAATTCAGAGAGGTTTGTTCTAACCCCATCACTATGTGAAGTAATGGCCATAAGATACAGTACTTCTAGATGCAAAGTTTAAGCTAAAAATTGAACTAAAACCTGGTTTATAACATCACAGGTAGTCCTCTACTGCCTGTGATGTTATAAACATGACAACTGAGCCCAAAATTTATGTTGCTAAGTGAGACAGTTGTTAAATGAATTTTGCCTCATTTTACAACCTATCTTGCCACAGTTGTTAAGTGAATTGCTGCAGTTTTAAATTAGTAACAGGGTTGTTAGTTGAATCTGGCTTTTCCATTGACTTTGTCAAAAGATCACACATGACCCCAAGACACTATAATCGTCATAAATATGAATCAGTTGCCAAGCATCTGAATTTTGATCACTAGACTATGAGGATGCTGAAATACTTGTAAGTGTGAAAAATAGTCATAAGTCACTTTTTTCGGTGACATTGTAACTTTGAACAGTCACTAAGTGAACTATTGTAAGTTGAGGACTATCTCTACAACCATTTTTTTTGTTCCAATGCAATTTCTGCAAGAATTAATGTTGCTTTGGAATTTTTCTAAAAGAGCAAAGTCATTTCTTTTCATCCATTCAACTTCAATTGTTGCATATCTGGATTTCCTACAACGTTCCCTTAAAAAGATAAAACCTTATCTGAATCCAGCCTGAGTCCTTAGACAAATCCATTGTGATTTTGCAACAAAAAATTCAAAAACTATAGAATCCACCTGTACAGAATAAAATAAAAAAATCTTCACAAAACCATTACAAATCTTAACATGTATCTGAGGTTGCCTTCCCTGAAATACCACTTTATAACACACAATTTTCCCCAGAATCAAAAACTCCTGCTATACTTGTTTGTTTCATTGGAGGAGGGGGGGAATGCATGTATAAATTCAACTTTTCTATTCCTGTTTTTAAAAGATCTAAATCTAAGCTAAAAAGTTCGCATTGTTTATAATAGCAAACACTTGTACAATAAGGAAACAAGCCCTAGGTAAATTATGCAAATGTCCATCCAAACAGAATTCAATAGAGCAAAATAAAACACTTCATTTTAGGCCTGCATTACTATTCTGGTGGATATCTTAAATCTCCAGCAGGTTGAAATAGCTGACTTGTGCAATGGCAGGTGAAGTTAAGTGCTACTGTAAAAAAAAAAAAGATTTTTATGACTTAAATATATTGTTCAGTGTTTGGAATAGGATTAATCTCTGTCCAATATTATTACCTGACTAGCTGATTTATAGTTCTCTGCATTTAGAGCAAGGTCCTGTGCTGCTTTTCTGACTACTGAATATAAACTCCTTTGCGAGTTAAGAATGCAGAAACATGAGGCCTTTCTTAGCACTGCTTTGCAAGCATTTCTGTCTTTGCTAGAGGTTCACTATGATGATTTAAAAAAGGGTGATGTTTCTACTTGCATATACAGAATGAATGATACACTTCTCAAATTTTCTATTTTAACTCTCCATTAGCATCAGAAGCCCAATTATAAAGCATGATGTTTATTGACATCTATTGTTTGAATTAGATTATAAAATCAATTTGTATTGTACTTTTTAGATTAAAATGATTTCTGTAACCTTGTTTGGGAATATTAGGGTAGAGTTGTGATTTATAATTGGATAGCAAAGGCAAGGAGCTAGCAAGGAGGAATAACTAAAATTGAGGAAAGCAGGAGAAGGGATGAGGAGAGAATGGCTTATCTATCATTAACATGGGTATCTGCAGAGGAAATGAGAGAGAAATCAACATTATGGGTTGTGTCAATATTGATAATCATAAAAACTAATCCTAGTGTTAAGAGTCACACTCAATTTACCACACACCTCAAAGAAAACTACTTTGACCCCTAACCTCACCATAATGCTATAGTGGCAGTGCTATATTTATTCTATTTAAAAGTATACTAGAATCATAAAACTATAATTATAATAATTTATTCAGTAGCAATTTGGGATGCACCATTTCAAATATTAATTATATGCTTTTCAGATAAGAAAAGATAGGTTCAATGTATTTATGACTAAGTTATTAATACTTTTATTTATTCATTCATTTACTTAGCCCTGAAAATAACAGATTAATTAAACTGATCTTGGAAAGATTTATTGTTCAACAGCTTGTTGCATCAATATTATGCATTGCTTTTGCATTTACTTTTCCCTGTTCACTAGAAAGGCATTTGTTGCAATAGTGATTAACTATAAACTGAAATTCATTCATTCAATGTACAATAAAAATTATTTCTATTTCTGATGTCTTGAATAATTATGTAATAGCAATATTATATCACTACTGTTGTAAAGTATATACTTCAATCCATTCACAGCCCTTGATCAAAGTAACCTACAGAGAAAATTTAAAAAAATGAAATTACATTCCTAATTTTTAAAAAAATATTTCCCCCCCAAAACTGTATGATTTATCTATACCACTATAAATTCAGGAACAGTATGAATAGCAATAGCAATTCAAGCACTTAAGACTTATATACCGTTTCACAGTGCTTTACGGCCTTCTTTTTTTGAAATAACAATTTTTTATTTTGTTTTTATCCCACCAACTCCCCATATACAACTTACAGCATCAGTTGTCAGAGTACATATTTATACCTTTACATTTACATAGTATTTAACAAAATATCATCATAATTTATTCATTTCACCATCAAATTTAAACACTTGTGCTTTTCCTGTTCCCTTCTCTTATCTCCTACAGCATCTAGTTTTGCAACAATTTTCCAACCCTTTCCTACTTCCCTTCCCTCTTTCTTTCTCAACTCTCTACTTCCCTTATCTCTTTCTTTCTCTTTCTTTCTTTCTTTCTTTCTTTCTTTCTCCCTTCCTTCCTTTTCCCACTTCCTCTCCTTTCCACCTCACTTCTCTCCCTCCTCTATCTCTCCCTCTCTTCTTTCTACTTTCTTTCTCCTCTCCCTCTCTACCTCCTTTCACCAATCCACTCTCCCTATCAGTTGTTGCATCCTCTCCTCTCACTCAACAATTTTTATTCCTAATCTAGAACAGATCCCTAATACTAATTTTTATTGATGATGATAACCTACATTTTACATAACTTGTCTTCCTATCAATTTTACATTATGTTCTAGTTAACCTTCTCTTTTACATTTCTCCTTTTCATATATTTCTTTTGAACAAAGTGATTTCCATATCTTCTTTATTTACTTTATTTAGTCTTTAACCCTTATTTTCCTTCTTTTCTTCTCAATTTCGGCTATAATCTTCCCTTTACCTAAATTCATTTATTTTATTCATTTTCTTTTCACATCTAACAAAATGTTTTTTTTCCATATTTTCCACCTTCCTTATCCTTAGAATACATATCATATACGTTCACAGTTAATTATACAAAGATAAATCTCAATTTCCATTTTCATATATTTCACTATATCCCAAAAATAAGATTTTCTCCCTTATTCTTCCCCCTTTGTTGCTTTTGCACCCCCTCTCTAAAACCCTTTCACTCTTGTAAAATGTTTATCACGTTTCAAATTTAGTCCATTCATATCAATTTTCCACATCACATACTTAATCTTTTTTTTGTTTCAGTTTGCGCTATAGTTTCTTCATTAAATCAATAAGTACTTAATTATACTTAAGTATAATTATTATTGTTTTATATATATTTTTTCTTCCAAATGAGGTGTTTTATGTATTAAAACACACCTCATTTGGAAGAAAATATATATATAAAACAATAATAATTATACGTTTATAAATGTTAATACAGATAACTCTATCATGTTTATATGTTCCCTCTTTAACCATTCTCTATTGGTCTGTCAAAGATCCTCCTTCTTAACCATTTTTTCTTTCTTTTTTTTGTGTAAATAAAAATTCTAACTACCTGGATTCCGCTCCCCTCTTTAATGCATATTCTTTGTTTGATTATCCTTCCTCTTTTTCTTACTTCTTTTCCATTACCATCTTTTTTACTTTTGGTACCTTCTCTTTTGCAGAATGTTTCCCCTTTTAATTTTTTTAGAACCACTGCTAAACCCAGTGAAATCATCTGTATTCATTTTCTTTTCAACTCCTTTAATCTGAGTTCCACTGCTTATTACTCTCTTAAAACCACTGTTAAACCCAGTGAAATCATCTCTACATATTTTTTTGTCAATTATTTTATCCTGAGTTCCCTTATTTACTTCAGACTCTATCATTTCAATTCCATTTCTGTTTTTTCCTTGATCCCATTCCAGAAGAGGCCCAAATTCTTTTTTGCCTTTCCACATTTTACGCATATTCTTTATCATTTCAATAAGTTCTGAAAATCCCTCATGTCTCTTTGTTTCCATTTTGTTCAATTGTAAATCTTTAAAGTTTTTATAGCACTGTCTCTTTAAATTTGAATTAGAATCCATGCAGTTCCTTTTATATATTGTCTATTTCCAATAGTTTTTTATTCTCTGAAAATGCAGACCAAACACATACCGTCTTTCAAATCTCACTGTTATCTTCCACCACAAGGTCAAAATCCCCACAGCTACAGAATTGTATATCTTTATATTCTCAGATTTTCTTCCAAATATTATAATAGCTTATTTTCACCAGCAGATGGCCCCATCAATTTCCTAATAAATTCTTTCTTTCTCTCAATATAGTATAATGCTCTGCAAATTCCTCTTCCCAATTTCTTTTTTTCTCTCTTTTCAGTCTTTTTAAACTTCCCCTTCCAGATGCAAAAGCAAATAATCTTTAAATTATCTTGTTTAAAAATTTGTTGTTTTCCCTTTTAAGTTCAAGTGCTGGTTAGCCGTCATTTTGTCTCTTCCAGGCACTTTCGTTTTTCACTTTGAAACTTTCCCCCTTCTTCTTAAAGAGCCGAACTCACCCAATTCCACACTTTGCTCAATTTCACCACTCCTGTATCATCGCTTAGATAATCTCCTCTGGACAAATTTCCGTCTAACTCCGTTCAATGTGGCTGCCCTGGCTTGGAGTAGGTCCCGTCCTGCCTCCTCAGCTTCTGGGTTTAGAGGCTTCAGCCTGCACGATAGGGAAATTGCCATTTCCCTGTTCATGCAGGCAGGTGCCCCCGTACTTCACTGTCCCTCCAGGAGAATTCAGGGCTGGCTAGGACCCCTGGTTGGGCTGAAGTTCAACTGCCACTCGGGAGCTTCCAAGAGGCACGTCGTCTTGCCTGGCACAAGCCACGCCTTCTCCTGGGTTGATCACGTTCAATATCGGAAAAGGGTCTATGAACTTGGAACCTAGCTTTTTGTTTGGCAGTTTTAATTTTAGATACTTTGTAGATAAGTAGACTCTGCTACAGATTTGGAAGGGGATTTGGGGGGAGTGGCATTTGTCTGCTTGTGTTTTATATGTCTTAGCTGTTTTTACCAAGGCTCACCTGGTATTTTCCCAACCCTGCTTTAAAGAATCCATCCATTCATTTAAAGACATGGAGGATGGTGGATGGTAGCAACTCAGGCATTGGGACAATTTCCATGCCACTAGTGACTTGAAAGGGGGCCCAACAATGCATCACATTGTTGTAGGCAAAATTGGCAAAAGTAAGCAAGTCTGCCCAATTTGACTGCTGATAGTCAACATAGCATCTCAAGTATTTCTCCACTATGTTTGGCCACACCATTCACCATGAATTGGACCACTCCATTGGAAATAATTCAATGAGGCACCCCATGCAGCCTGATGAACATTTTAGCTAGCTTTTTGGCAGGCGGTGAAATAGGCTTGCTTGGAAAAGAGGTCAATCACAATCCAAATGACCATATTCCCACCACTCTCTGGGAGATCAGCTATGAAATCCATGGCAATTTCCTCCCATGTCAGCTTGGGTCTGCTACTTGTTGGAGGAGACCAGGGGTTTTTCCTGGCAGCACAGATGGCACAGCTTTTGACATAGTCTTCAATGTCTTTTTTCATTTTTGCCCATCAAAACTGTTTTCTGATTAGGTTGAGGGTTTTCAAGTAACCAAAGTGTCCAGCTAATTTAGAGTCATGGCTACATTGCAGGACTTGCAGTCTTAAGCTGGCAGGGATGTATAATTTTGCTCTCTTCCAGCTAGTCCATCCCTGAGAGTCAGGGTGCTTTTATTGTCGTTGAACCATTGGTCAACAACAGGCAGTGCCACTTTTAGGGTTTTTGTTATCTTCCCTCCATCAGTGCTCTCATGTTGTTTGGCTTGGGCCCAAGTAATGGCTTGTGCCACCGGTTAGGGGGGATGATGGCATGGATCACTTCCTCTTGATTGCTATTAAACTGTGGCTTTCTGGATAAAGTGTCTGTGAGTAAGTTTTTCCTCCCTGGGATATACTTTAGCTTGAAGCTGAAATACTTAAAATATTGTGCCCACCAAACTTGTTTGGGGGATAGCTTTCATGGGATTTTCTTGGTTTCCAGGGACCAGAGTGTCTTGCATTGCTTCGGAGTGGCCAAGGCACATGATTGCTCACTGATAGTAAGATTTAGGGGAAAAATAAGAGATAAGGATGTGGATGCTCCCTCCAATTCATTTTAGTTTTCTCTCATGATAATAAGGCTTAGTAACATGGGAATAGGCTTGAAATTTATTTAGATATCTGTGGCATGAACTAATTTTATTGTCATCCTGGCAACCTTGAAAGGGCAGAGACTGGAACCTGGGTCCACTATATACTTTGTTAATTTGTCTCTTTAGTTTGGCATTTTGTAGCCCAAGTATGCCCATCCACTTTCTGGAGAGCTTAAATGACTTCCCTGCTAAAGTGTTTCACTTTATGAGCAAGAGTTGGCTGTTGATAGCTATCATTGCATTTTAACTATTTTAATTCCTGAAGGTGCTCTGGCACCTTGCCTGATTTGTAACTCTGGGTTGCAGGTATTGCTGATGAAAAGGAAAGTATTTAGACAGAAT
>JANHFT010003240.1:40385-54717 GCA_032467955.1 Pseudoxenodon macrops | reverse complement strand
CACGTTGCAAAAGAAAACTTCTCGCAAGTTCGAGAAATTTGATTGAACTAGCGAGAAGTTTTCTTTTGCAACGTGCTTCCCTGGACACAACGGCAAGGAACGTGATGGTGCTACAAGTGCCAGGTAGGGCGCGCATCTTGTGGTGGGGTGCAATTTAGAGGGGGCGGGCTGCGAGACATGTATCTTACCAGCGTCTGGCTTCTCTCTGCCACTTCTCTCTTTTGGCCAGGCATCGCAAGGAAACGGCTTGCACTGTGAAGAAAAGCTTCTCGCAAGTGCGAAAAGTTTTTCTTTACAGTACAAGCTGTTTCCTTGCGAAGGAAACTCCTTGCGCTGTAAAGAAAAACTTTCGTTCGGGCACAATTTGGGGTGACAGGTGGGAGAAGAGTTGGGGCGGGGTGGGACAAGTCACAAGACACACGTCCTACCTTACACTTGTATCTCCATCACGTTCCTTGCCATTGTGTCCAGGGAAGCATGTTGTAAAAGAAAATTCTCATGAGTTCAAACATCTTGAGCTTGCAAGATGCTTTCTTTTACGATGTGCTTCCCTGGACACAACTGCGAGGAATGCAATGGAGCTGGAAAGGTAAGGCATGCATCTCGAGGCCCACCACACCCCACCTGACACCCCCAAATTGCATTGCTAAAGGGGGCGGGTGGCTAAGTAAAGGGCAGGAGCCATGCAATGCCTGGTGAGGGCGGGGAGAAGAGACAGCAAGGGGAGCCATGTCTCGCTCCATGAGACAGCTCTAGATCAGTTCAGCTGATCTGTGGGTCGGGTTTAAGGGACCCAGTTGCCCCTAGTTGACCGGGGAAGGGAAGGGCTGCCTCTTAATGCTGGCCACGGCCACCCCTTCACTAGGGCTTATTTTTAGGGGAGGACGTTAATTTATGCCAACCCCAAAAATCAGGCTTGGTCTTATTTTCAGAACATGTCATATTTTCAGGGAAACACGGTACCACGTTGCTCAGTTTGGGACAAACTTTGGGACAACCATGACTTTTAATGACTGAGAATGACTATTAGTTTCTCCTATACATTTATATGATTGTTAGTTTGTCCTAGAGATTATGGATTCCACTATTGTTGCAAATATTTCATTTCTAGCAGAAGACACAAATATTGAACTTCATATCCTCTCTGATAAAGGTGGCTGGAAGGAATCTTCAATCTTCTTTGACATTTAATATACCCTGCACATCCAAAATTGAGGGCCTCTTTAGAGAATGCATTTCATTTCATTTATAGAATGAATTACATTTCAGAAAGCACAGCAGGAAAACGCAGTATGCAAAGTGGTCCGCACAACTAAACAAAAGTAGGCTATTTAAAAAACAAAACAAAAAGCCCTCAGCTTAGAATTAGATAGAACCTAGAGCAAATCAAGTAAGTCAAACCCATTCTCCTAAAGCAAGTTGTCTATGGACATTCTATCTGATTTATAGTCTCCTCTTCTCTTACCTGAACTATATACTGGTTCAGTTCTTTTCTTTACCAAAATGAAAATAAGAAAATTGGTTCCTCTGAAGAAAATACTTTATGGATATTGTTATTGCAAGCACTTAATGTAATTATTCATAAAGCTTCAGATGAATGCCTGAACTTATTTTCTTATCATTAAACTTAGCACCTGCAAGGGTATTGCAAGTTCTGGAACCAGATACCATGGATGACAATTTCAGCAGTCTCAAAATTATAGGTCATACTGAATAGCTGTGTAGACCAGAGCAATTGGAAGAAACAACTTCTATATCTTTGTTCTATTAGATATAGCAGATATTATCCATGTACTGCCTAGTTCCATTTAACTATAGGCCATAAGAATAGGGACCATTCTTACCTTGGGGGGTAGGCTGTTCCATAAGTTTTATTATATTAAATGCCAAAATAATTATTTTAACAAAACCAGAAATAACAGTGGTTTAGGACTAAATTTATAAATTGAAATTGACATATAATTGTTCTGAACATTGTCTTATTTTATAATATAGTCCTAATTGCATATCATTGAGTAGCTGTGCAAGAATGTGTGATGTGGATAAGCAGAATATTTTTTTAAATCTGAGAAAAGAAAAGGTTATTTTTGACATTATTTATGCCTACTGCCATTGTAGCACAAGGTACTCAGTATATTTTGATATGTTGCATTGACAGTGATAAGATAATTTTTTTTACTTGATAAACAATATCATATCTTTTCATTTGATATCATTTTTATCCTTTTTGTTAGGTAATTTTATATTAAATAAGGGATATATACAATAGCTCAGCACTGTATGTTCTTACATTTGTATGGGAAAAATAGCTGCAATAAAACTGTATTAAGCTAATGTTTTTAGAGAAGCTGCCTCAAGCTTTTAAGCTTTTAACAGTAGGTTATAAATGCATCAATCAATAAATGATAGAAGATTTCCAAGAACTATATAATATTAATGGGATATTAGCTTCAAAGGCATATATGTTGCATTATGGGAACCAGCTGTTGAGAAAAATACCTTAAGACTTGTTGAACTAAATTAAGAGTTGCTTAATCTGATAGTATTTTATTTTTTTAAATAAAAATAAATTATAAAAAAATGTAAGTTTAGAAAATTTTAGTATCTGGGAATTTTATACGAATAATATGTTACTCAAATATTAGAATTCTTAGATACTAAAATTATTTTTAGTATCTAGAAATCTTTGATTGTTTTTAAAGCATGAAATACCTATAGTTTAAAGCCAAGAGGTCATTTTATGATTGTACAATAATTATATTTTTATATTAAAATGAAGCTGAACATGTAATGTTGCTGTTTTCCAAGTAAGTCTCCCCAAAATAAAACATCTGTGATTTTTGTAGTTGAATCCAAGTGAGATTCTGCTGACTAATCTACTTTAAAAAAAAAGCCATATTAAAAATTGTCATTAGAATGCAGGGTGGATAAAAATATATGATTTTAAAATAAATAAATAAATAAAAATATGATTGTTTTGATTCAAATTGGATTTTTTATTTAAATCTGATTTTTTTATTTTTATCAAATGTATTTTAATAAAATGCTTTTGGAGTAAAAATCTATTTAAAGATAGTTTTCTGTTTAAGTTACATTAATAATTTAGTTTATTCAGCATGAAATGGAGCTTAGTTATTTAGCATGAGGCTGTATATTCTGCAATATTTACATTTTTGATAAACTAATTCAATGAATCCAAGCTCTGCAAGCTGAGATAATATGCACTGCATTGATACATTCACACAATTTCACAGTAACAATGAGATAAATCATAAAACAAAGTTCAGGAATATTCCTTTATCCCATTGTTTTGCAAATCTATGTACACTAGTTTATTGCAGACAACACAATGGTGCTAGATCTCATAACTGGAGGGGACGAATCAGCATACAGGGAAGAAGTCCAGAAGGTATCAGCATGGTGCTCAAAAAGCAACTTACATCTAAATACTAGTAAGACAAAGAAGATGATGCTAGATTTCTGGAAGCATAGAGACGAACCTGTCCCACTGTATATCGAGGGGGGCTGTATGGAGAGGTTTTTCTCTTTTAAATTCTTGGGAGTGCTTATTAGTCAAGATCTCACCTGGAGAAACAACACGTCCCTGGTGATTGGCAAGGCCGAACAGAGACTTCATTTCCTTAGAGTCCTGTGAAAAAATTAGGTGGAACAATGGCTGATGACCTTTCTATCGGTCCATGATAGAAAGTGTCCTCACATACTGCATTCCTGTATGGTACACTGGTTTAACTGCTGTGGACAGGCAAGCACTAGTGATCAATTCGGCACAAGAAACCATTGGTTGCCCTCTAACACCATTGGATGACATCGCCAGGTCTCACTGCTTTAGCAGAGTAAGGAAGGTACTCAGAGATGATTCACAAAGTGGTCAATGTCACTTCACACTTGTTCTATTGGTAGAACCAGGCTCGGGAAGGACTGAGGCGAGACAGGCTTGCATTCAACAAGCTTTATTAACAGTTCAAACTCTGGCAACTCTATTAGACACAACATCTGACAAATGGGCAGCCAATAGCAGCTCGCAGATCTCCCGCCAGCTGGCAGGCATGCCTTGTCCAATTGGGAGCTTGGCAACTGGTGACACCACACGGTTCTGTCTATACGAATGCTAAAACCCTCCCTTCCTGGACGGCGCAGGTGTAGTCCACCAAATATGCTGGCTGACGTTGAGACCGCCCTGAGCGTCTCAGTTTGTCTGGAGACTTTGACGGGATTGGATCAGGCAGCGCTGCCTGGAGAACCTCCAGCGACTGAACTATGTCATCAGGCATCTGCGCGTGCATCGCTGGAGGCTTCAACAGTAAGTCTGCTTTTGTGGGCTCTTTGATAGTCGTGTCTTGAGTTGGGAAGTCTGTTGGTGTTGTGTGGAGTTCCGTAGGCTCAGCGGGGGGCTCCTGGCAATAGGGAGCCCCCCCTTCTGGTACCCTCTGGCATTAGCTGGTTTATATGTCGCCACCAGGTTCGGCCGTCGTCCAGCAGGACTCTATAAGGGCCCCGTTAGTTGTATGATCTGGCCCCGCTGCCATTTGGTACTTGGTCCATAGTACTGCGCGTAAACGAGGTCGCCCACCGTGAACCCCCTGGTGGCCCGGTTCCTTCCGGGACCTTGGTCGGTCATGAAGTTTGGGTGGAGCCAATCTAGTACTGTCTGGAGACGGCAACCCATGAGCATCTCCTGCATTTAGTGACCGGACATGGGGTTGTATGCTGGGTCAGGAAGCATTTACAAATTCGGTTGTGCTAATTTGACAGCCCCAGGTGGCCTAGGTCTCTTTGGCCGATCGAATGGCTCGCTCCACAAGGCCATTCGCCGCCGGGTGGAAGGGAGCCATTGGGGTGTGGTGGATGCCGTGCGCGGCCAAGAAAACCTGGAAGGGTGCCGCCATAAACTGAGGGCCATTGTCGGTGACCACAACATCTGGCAACCCATGGGTTGCAAACTGCCAGGTCAATACCATTACTAGGGCCTCCGCTGTGGTGGAAGCCATGATGGCTTACTCCACCCATTTGGAATAGGCACCCACCAAAACTAGTAAGGTTTGTCCTAAGAATGGGCCAGCGAAATCCAAATGGAGCTGCGACCAGGGCATAAAAGTAAAAGTAAAAAGTGTAAAAGTAAAAGAACCAACCATAGAGATAGTTGTGGAATCTTTTGATTCCAGCGACTATTGCCAAAGCCTCTTTGCGACATTGTTTACGACATTGTTCATGAGTAGTAGGCAATAGGAGCTCCTAGCCATTTGGAAGGATGTGGCTGAGGACCGACCCTATGCTAAACAAGGACGCGTCATAGGCCAAGGATATTGGCAAGTTCTTATGACATTGGATGAGGACTGTGTCTGACGTCAGCAGTGCTTTGACAGCCGTGAAGGTTTGGGTCTCTGTTGGTCCCCATTTCCAAGTGGAATGGACGTCCAAGAGCCGGTGCAAGGGCTCGGCTACGGATGCCTTATGAGCCAAAAAGATTGCATAAAAGTTTAAAAGCCCCAAGAAGGGTTGCAGCCCTGCTGGTGCTTGCTTAATGGCATCCAGTTTAGCGGACGTGGGGTGGATTCCTTGGGCGTCCAACAGATACCCCAAAAATTCCACCTGGGAAACCCCAAATTTGCACTTCTCCTGTTTCAATTTGAGGCTGGCGTTGCGGAAAAGTTTAAGGACGGCTGTTCTAATTCGTTCCTATTTCTATTTCTGGCAGAGATGAGCACGTCATCGAAGTATGGCACGACACCAGGCATCCCATGGAGCAGACATTCCATGAGGCTCTGGAATATGCCTGGTGCAGCGCTGACGCCAAATTGGAGCCTTTTGCACTTAAAAGCACCCTGGTGGGTTACAATGGTTTGAGCCAACGCTGTGGGCTCATCTACCAGGAGCTGCTGGTATGCCTGCGCAAGGTCCAATTTGGCGAAAATGAACCTTCTTCCCAGTGAGTGCAACAATTGCTGCACCACAAGGACTGAATAGGGGTTAGCCTGTAAGGCCTTATTAATGGTCCCCTTGAAATCAGCACAGATCCTGATGGATCCATCCAGCTTCAAGGGAATGACTATAGGGGTTTCCCATTTCGAGTGGTCTACTGCTTCCAATACCCCTTGAGCTATTAATTTATCTAGCTCTTTATCTTCTTTTGGCCGGAGAGCTAGCGGCACCCTTCGAGGCTTGAGGTGCACGGGAGTCACCTGGTGGTCTGGATTTAGGGAAATAGGGGTCCCCGTATATTTACCGAGGCCGTTTTAAAAAATGTCGGCAAAGTCCCAGTTTAGGTGGCTGAAGTTGTCTGGCATCGTGGAATGGATGCCCGATACGGCGAGGCCCAGGGCTGCAAACCAGTCGAGACCCAGGAAGTTGGGCAGGTGGCCACTCACGATGGTCAGTGGCAGGCGGCCCGTGAAGTTATTATAGGAGACATGGACTTCTTTGACTCCCATGATGGGGATGGATTGTCCTTCATAGTCGTGAACTCTCAATTGGCAGGTTTTGAGTCGTTGCTTGGTGATTCCTGGGATTAAGGTTTGTAGAATGCGCCAAGACTAGTGACTTGGAGGATCCGATGTCCATTTCAAGGTGACAAGGGGATCTTTCTATAGTTAACGTGAGGAAAATGTTGTTGTTTGAGGCACACAGCCGCCATTTTCTGATTTACGGCACTTTTGTTTTTTAGTCCAAAAAAAGAAAGTTATCCTTTTCTTAAAGGCCCAAAACTCACCAGTCCACCCTTTGCTCCAGTTATACTCTCCTGCACTCTCCTTATCTTTTCCTCTGACAAACAATATCATCCATCAAGACCTTTCTGAAGTGGCAGCCAGGCTGGGACGGGAGGGCCCTGCCTCTCCACGGCCGGGTTGAGGCTTCAGGCTGCATTCCTGGGGAAATTGCCTTTTCCCCCTTCGTGCAGCTAGGTGCCCCCGTACTTCACTGTCCCTCCAGGACAGTTCAGGGTCTGCTACAGACCCCTGGTTAGGCAGAGGTTCGATGATCTCTGGGAGCTACCCAGAGAACGTCTGCTCGCCTCGCTAGCCACGCCTTCTTCCAGGCTGTCAGACTCTTAAACACAACTGAGTCTCTCGGGAGAAGGGCGGTATAGAAATTTAATAAATAATAATAATAATAATAATAACCACAATCACTGCTCTTGCAGGTATAAAGATCGGTTGTAAGTCAATTTTTTCAGTGCCATTATAACTTTGAATGGTCGCTAAATGAACGTTTGTAAGTCAAGAACTGCTTGTATGTGAATGTCTGGAGATAGTTACAACACATTAGAAGTATACCGAATTGTCAGTCTTTTAAGCAGCTGAATCATAAAATTATAAGGACAGAAGGAACGTTTGGCTTGGTTGTGTATATAATAATAACGGCTAATGCTGTCAGATAATCAGTTTACAACATATGGAAGATGATGTAGTGATCTGCCTAAATAGATGGGCCTGATAATGAGAACCTGGTATATAGGTATGAGTCTTTTTTTAATAATCTTTCTTTCTTTTATTATCCAGATTATGAAAGTTTAGTTTGTCTAAATTCTGAAGATTGGAATTTGAGAAAGCAGTTCTGTTTTTCTAACATTGCTTGATATAATTCATGGAATAGATGATGAAAACAAATTCATTTTTAATCCAGATTATACGGACAGATCAAGGAATTACTGTTTTGAGCACTATTTTGGCAAGAAATTGAGCATATATGTGTAATGAATAAATGAATACTTTTTCTGGCTTTCATCAATTATGTAATTGCTCTTAATCAAACTATATAGCCTGCTTCTAAATTCTACTCTGAAGATAATACTCAAGAGATTTGATTCTTTAGAATAGTGTTCCTGTGAGAAAACATTAACTTTTGAGCATTAAAATGCAAAATGTATCAAGTTTTAAAGAAGTAGAAGAAGCTGCATCCATAAATAAGAGAAAATATGCAGCCTTAATGCAGTACATAAGGTATTTTTCGGAGTATAAGACGCACCTTTTTTACCCCCAAAAAGAGAGTTAAAATCTGGGTGCGTCTTATATACCGTATGTTGCGCCAGGTGAAGAGCCCCTGCCGCCACCACTGCCCTTACCATCGTTGGCGCTGCCCCCGCCGCCTCTCCCACCGTCTCTGCCGGTCTTGCAATGGCTGGCGCTGCCCCCACTGCCTTTTCCACCGCCTCCACTGGCCTTGCCATGGCTGGCGCTGCCCCCACCTCCTGTCCCGCAGCCTCCACCGGCCTTGCCATGGCCGGCGCTGCCCCTGATGCCGCCCCCGCCGGCCTTGCCATGGCCAGCGCTGCTGCCCGAAGCCTCCCTCCGGGCCAGGTGAGGAGCCGCCACCGCTCCTGCTGCCACTGCCACCACAAGAAGGCCAGCACCACCACCGCTGTCCAAAGCATCCCTCCAGGCCAGGTGAGAAGCTGACGCCCCTGCTGACGCCTGACAGGTTAGCACCTTTGTTTTAAACGGTTAGGGATGTAAGGGTCTTCAAACTTTACAGCTTTAAGATTTGTGGACTTAAAAGTCCCAGAATTCCTGACCTAATGTGACTGGAGGACAAATTCCGGTACTTTTAAGTCCACAAGTGTTAAAGTTTGAAGACCCCTGGGTTAGGGGTTATAGGCTTAAGGTTTTAGAGTTGTTTGCAAAGGGTTAAGGTTTAGGCTTAAGGTTTTAGACTTGTTGCCTGTTTGCCTGCTATACTGGTATTTCGTTAAATAATATATTATTACACTATTTGTTTCAGAATACTTTTTTCCTTGTTTTCCTCCCTCAAAATTAAGGTGTGTCTTATACTTCGGTGCATCTTATACTCCGAATAATATGGTATATAACCAGAAAAATTACCTTTTCCTTAATAAATTGCATTGCTACTACAATCAGCTTCATACATATTAGATTTTTCCATTAGATATCCCTAATTTCCCTAAAATAGAGATTTGATAATAAACACTGAGATTTTCTGTGGAGCATTTTCCTTTGCAACTGGGCCAACTTGCAAGATCAAAATAACTCACTTTCTTCTTAGCCACTTATTCATTACATTTATTTATTGGCCATTTTTACACCATTCTGGTTGCCAGACTCTGGGCAATGTATAACAAAGAAGGGAAATCAAAACAACAGATAAACCCTTAGCAAGCATATATATTAAAAATGGAATGCTCACGGTTGATGAACTAGGGTCTAAGGCATGATAGAATAATTATTGATGGATTTTTGGCAGGATAACTTTCAAACATGTATACAAAGTTAAAAAAATCAGAATTAATTAAAAATATGCATTAGGTTAATTATGATTTAGTTCCAACTTTTTGTGTGTGTGGAAATGTTACTTTCTAACACCAAATGTTTTCAAAAGAAATGTTGGGACTTTCCATACACTTCCCTATAGGAAATAGTTTAAAAATTATTTATACAGGAAGTGTGCATATTGGTAATTAAGGGTATGCATCTACAGCTGAAAGACAGAAAAGAAGGAATAGACTTGTTATCACTGCCTGTAGAAGAACAAGGGGCTAACTTAATTTAAAAAGAAATACCTGTGATTTATGGCTTATGGCTTATTGAGGAATGAGATAATATTTGCAAACCCTTGTAAGCATCCATGGTGTCAGTTTATTTTTCAATATCTGTCATAGGTTCTGTTACAACATACCTTTCAGACTTTCTTGAGCATCTAGTGACTGCTACAGAAACATCATGTTTGGTCATATCTGAAAAGAATAAGTCAGAACCATGTAAGACAAAGTACAGATGAACTATGAAGCGAAACCAATTCTGGCCACATACCCAATGAAATATGTTACTGACTATGGTTATTACATTATCTGTCTGTCTGTCTGTTTTCATAATTTTCAGTTTAGAAGAGGAAGCAGGAAATGGTATACAAGTCGCTGCAGTAAAACAGGACCAAGGATAGCTCCAAGTGAGAAAGGCCAGAATGTAGAGCAGGGGAAGAAAGAAATGAAAACTTGCTTCCAGTCCTAAGTTTCTCCTCGTCGTTGCCGATTCCTTTATTTTTCCCATGGATTCTAGCAAGCTAATTAAGGAAAACAAAAATTGCTTTCAGCTTTGAAAACAAATCAAACTAAAAAAGGAGAGAATAAAATTTAATGACTCTGTACATGCTTAAGTGAAAATAACTGCTTAAGTGAAATACGTTTTTAAGAGGAAAAATACAGACAGCAAGATATTCAAACTCTTATCTTTTTGCAGATAAAGATGAATCTTTATCTTTGAAAAGATGAAAAGATGACAGTGATAATCTTAAGATATTTTGACATAGACTTACTCATTAGGTGAGTTGCAAAACATTTATATACTACTATAATTATATCCACCTTTTTGTTTGTATCCTTAAGTTAGCCCAAATGGTGCATTATATTGCAGCAATTTTTGAATCAAGGTACCTAGAATCCAAAACTTAAAAATGTACAAAATGTCCCCTTCAACTTTCTCAAAGAACTGTTTTAGTAAGTATATCATTTTGGCACAGATGAAAACAAAACCAGATCTGTTTCCCAAGGTTTCAGTATAATTAAAGAATAGATAACCCCCTCCCTTATTGTTACATGTCACATTGTCCAATTAAGTGTTCTGGGTCTCTGGCAACTCCTCTTAACCTCTGGCCAGCACCTATTGAGATGACCTTAATTCCCACAGGATGTTCTGTTGTTGTCTAGGCTGACATTCCAGACCTCTCCCTCCTCACATACTGTGAAGCAAGCTGAGAAATGGAAAAATGGCTGCAGCAGGCCTAATCTGTTTCAAAGTTGACAAAAAGAGCTTTCTACTTCGTAGTATGAATGTTGCTATAGCAGTTTTAAACTAAAAGATATCCATGGTTTGCAGTTAATCTGTCACTCCCAATTTTGTTCTTTAGTAATTTGGAGTTGGATTTAAGGTGGAACTGTTGATAGAGAATGGAATCAGTATGCCCAATACCTCCCCCCTTTTCGTATTGTTTTTATATAATGAATCTAAATTCATCGAGACACATTGAAAATTTTATTTTCAAAAAAGTGTCAGATGAAACATCAGTTAATTGCTTCTTGTCAGTGCACCAGTTTTCAGTGTAACATTAAATGATTTTGTTATCCAGCAAATGTCAATTAACACATTGAAGCCATTTTTCTCCAGTATCAAAAATACTTGTGAAATTAAAAAAATAATCTTGCTTTTTTACTTAGTTTTACTGCCAGGCTTTGTAAACTCAAATTGAAAATAATATATTTTCCAGGCACAAATAGCTCAGTCTTCTTAATAAGTAATTGAACTGAAAAGGATAGGGCAAAATCTTCCTGTTAGAAATATGAAAACTTAAGGTAGAACTTCCTGCAATTTCTTCCTTATATTTTTCTTGTAAACAGGTAAGGAGTCTATTTACAAACAAAGTGTGTGAGATATCTGTTTACATAATCCTTATTAGCATGAACTGTCCCACAGACTTAACCTTATGAGTTCTACTAATAGATTGGCCATCCATAGTTGTTGTCTTACTACCTAACTTTTTTGTTTTGAAAGTCTAGAAATGTTATATGAGATATAAAAATATTGAGTTTTGTTAATATGTATACTTTGATAGACATATAAATATATCTATGACATGCCAGCTGTGTGGCCAAGGATATACTAACTTGTCCAAACCCGGTTATCGGTAGTCAGTGTCAGTGGCTTATCACCATCTCATAACCTTATCATATGATCATCAGGAGTCAGTTGCTCTACTTCCACAAAAACATAATGCTAAATGTTTTAATATATTATATTAATACTTTAATATAATTGTGGATTTCAACAAGTTTGTTAAATATTTATAAAGTAAACATGTCAAATTAAAATTAAAATTTAAAATAAAGTTCTTTAGCATAACAAATATTTGTTTGCCTTTCACATAACTTTTGCCTATGCTAAGAAAATGGAAAAGTTGGATTGTTTCATAATAATGCCCAACAATTCAATCTCAACTATCATGTCAAAAAATATTACAGTCCCCCCCCATTGCTAGCAATAACCCAGTTTCATTTAAAGTTCTATGTCACACCAAGTATAGAAATGTCTTAGTTTCAAATAACTACCGGTAGATGTATGTACCACTTGGATGTGAAGGTTACAGTGTTCAGTGCACCTCTACATGTAGTCATTCTAGCCACATGACCTTGAAATGTCTTTGGACAATGCTGGCTCCCTTGGCTAAGAAGCAGAAATGATCATCGCCTCTAAAGTTGGATACAACTGGAAAGGGGAAACCTTTACCTTTATTGCATTATGTTGTTGCAATACTACTGGTCATAGCAGATGGAAACATGACTTAGCTGATTTTGGTTGATTTCAAAAGGGTAAAGGAAGTTTGGACCTGTTAATATTTGAATGAAAGACCAGCAAATAATGTAAAATAATCTAAAGAACAGCAAATCATTGTCATATTCTTTCTAGTAAAAAAAATATATACATAACTTCATCCCAGTAGAGTCTGTTCTCTTGGTTTTCTTAATTTAATATATGTATGTCTGTCCTTAAGTCCTTTATTATATGCCCAGTTTTAGCAAACTGATTTAATAAATGTTTCTTTGAAATAAAGCCCAATATTCTGTGCCTATTTCACAATGAAAGCATTTGGTATTCTGAAATATTAGATGTTGCCCTATAGTCTTCAAAATGATAATGGCATGACACTAACATTTTCTTATTAAGGAAAACAAACTGAGTAAAGAATGGATTTATCCAAGATAACATTTTTGGCTGTGAAATACCTTTTTATCAAAAGCAATGTTTAAAAACTCTTCTGTATAACCTTATTTCCAAATTCAGATACAGTAGAAATACTCTCAATTCTAAACTGATTTTCTAATAAATATTTTTAAATTTCTTACCAAAAGGAAGTAGTGTTGATTCTTCTCAGTGCATTTCACTTAACTCATACTTTTGCATGAATAGAGTTCCTACAAGACAAGTATGAGAATCATGTACAAATTCTAAGCATTCTTTTTGTTTTAATTCTGTGTTTCTAACTGCTCAGAATCTGCCACAAATTGATGCAGATTACAAAAAGAAGGGAAAAGGAAGGAGTGAGTGAGGCAGAGAGGGAGGGTGGGTAGAATGGTTCCCTGTGGGAGAGGCAATTAAAAAATGACTCAGACTGTTATCAACTGCAATCCAATTCAATATTCGTAAAGGATAAAAGCAGAAAAAAGAAAAAAGCACATTAAAACACAAATTGTACAAATGTTAAGGTCTGGCTAAAAAGACTTTTCTTATTAATTGACATTCTAAAGGCAAAGATTGTTGGCAATCTAATGGAAACATTCCCTCCCCCCCATATTTCCACATCTTTGGAGCAGTGAAGAAAAATATCTTAATCTGAAATTATATAAAATTACTAGTTTAATTTTAAAATACTGCTAATTCAGAAGCCAAGATTGCCTGTCTAAGGAAGTATGCCTGCCTAGGGAACACTCATCTATTTATTTGTGAAAGACAGTGCAATAACAATTTATATGAAAAATATTCTGATAATGATTTATTTGTGATAACGGATGATTTAATTTGTTTAGATTGTGTTCCATTAAAACAATTGTAGAAAACTTTTAAGTAAATAAATGACCTAATAGAAGCGTAACTAAGTCCTTGTACGTATGAAGAATTTAAAACGTATCTCATATGAAGATAAGAATTTAAGCCATAAGGTATTTAATAAATAAATGTCATCCACTTAAGTTTTTAATTTAAAGTAAACACACAGGCTTGTAATTCAGAAACACAGCAGGAAGATGCAGTTAAGATATCTTTTTACTGATTCTTCCAAAGGTAAGATATATTTGTTAACAATTTATAAAATGAAAGTATTTAATTAAATGTGTTTCCATACAAATTTTAAATATATAATTACAAATGATTATAATTACAATTAAATTTTGTATAATTGCACTATTAAATTCATTGAGAATTTGATTTTTTAGCATATAAACACTAATTTTATTGTGATCAATTACGTGAAATCTTTCAACATATATTTAGAGAATTAGTAGATTTTTATTTTTTAGTAATCTTATACCATTCTTAATCCTAAATCCTATTGCATTATTGAAGTTATTTGTCTTTTTTTTATTTCAACCCTTTGTAAGCTGCCCAAAATTGCATGGCAAGTGGGTGGTATAATAAATACTACTACTACTACTACTACTAATGATAATGATGATGATGATGATAATAATAATAACAATAATAATAATAATAATATCGCGACCTGGCCATTGAAACTAGAAGGCTATGGGTGAAACATGTAACCGTGATACCCATTGTCATTGGGGCACTTGGTACCATGTCCAAGAATTTTATAA
>JANHFT010003240.1:5869-28195 GCA_032467955.1 Pseudoxenodon macrops | reverse complement strand
TTTCACCCAACAATGTACAGTCTTTTCAGGAAGGATGTCCCCCAACAAACAGGAAAAATATAGTTTTTCATCTAAGAAGTTAGATCAAGAAGCATAAATGTCATAGGTAGATTAACAGAGCAATACAGATTTCTTTTTCTGAAATTTATTCCTCAGTTCAAAAAGCAGGAATATATGAATTAGATTCAGTACTTAAATCAGTCCAAGTATCTATTCAAGAGTTAGTGGCATCATGGTTAGAAGTAATGGTAAAGCAAGATATGGATTTAAAACCAGAAATATTTTGTTGGGTATTTCAAAAGGAATACAAGACATATTTAATTTTACATATGTTAACAGCTGCTGGAATTGTGTTTGTGTTTGCACAACAGTGGAAAAACAAAGATATGAAAATGAATAAAGAAAATTAGAATGTGCAGAAATGAATAAATTGACAATTAAAATCAAGGCGAAGGCTTCAAATAGTTTTTTAACGTGGGATTTGTTTTATCAATGACTAACTAACAAAAACAGAAGTTAGAAATCTAAAAGTATGAACGAAAACACCAATTATGTAAGGAAAGGTCACTAAAATGTATAAGCAAATATTATTAGCATTTGATCGTTATTAATGTGTAGATAACTGTGGGACATTACACCCACACACACACACACACTATGACAGCGCTAAGAAAACACCAAAAGAATAACAACAGCTTTCCCCCAAAAGACTGCAGATGAAACCAGTTTTTTCCCTAACCCTAAGGACAGGAAAGACAAAGTCACTGGAATAAAAACTATAAAGGACAGTACCAGAAACCTCACAGATAGAGGTGGGTTCCTACTGGTTCGGACTGGTTCTATAGAGTAGGTAGTAAGCTGCTGGTGATGTCACAGAACTGGTTCTGATCTGTGGACGGCACCATCTTTTTTTTGGAATATTTTTTGGGGGAGGAGAAATTTAAAAAAAAATTCCCATGAGACGCAGCAACACGGCAAAGGAAGACTTAAATTCACTTAAATTCACCAGCTAACACCCATTAAGACAAGGGGAATCAGCAGGCTAAAAATAGCTCACCTGGAACTCCCCTTTTCCTGTTTCCTGGCAAAACTAACCCCCAGGATAGGAAAGACAAAAGACCTGGGACCAAGATTAACCCAGGAAAACAAAAGCAGGGCAATCAGAAACCCATCAAAACCGGCAAGCTGCAGGAGTTCACAAAGCAGCAAACATATGAAAGCAGCCATGGAGTCACATAAAAGGTGATTGCTGCAAGAAGCAACCACCTCACAATTACCTCGAAAACCAGTTATCACACAGAAATACACAAAATCTTGCAAAGCTTGCACCAACCTGCACCTATAAAAGCAAGATATTGCATCACAAATAAAACATTTCCTAAAAAAAACCCATTTCCTAAAACCAACCAAATTTCCTGAAATTTTTTTACTATAAAATATCCTTAAAAAAACATTAAAAACATAAAGAAAAAAACAGCCACTTAACAGCAGGCAGAATCAGCTGCTCTCCAATGAGATGGATGCTGGAATGGATGTAGGCAGCAGGCGACCAGACCAGACGCTCTGGCTGAAGGTAAGCTGGACTGGAGGCACACAGAGACAACCCAGTCAGCTAGGCCCGCCTGGCATGGAGCCAAGGCAGCTTAGCCAGTAAGGTGAGGCCAGGGACTGAGGGGGTAGCAAGAAAGGCCTCAGCCAAGTGCCGATAGGCTTCACAGTCCACATAAGCCCAGGAGTGGTGGCAAGGAAGGTCTCAGCCAGTCCCCAGGCTCACCGGTGCTCTCAGTATCTTCTTGCCGCCCCGGCATACTCTGCAAAGTCGCCCTCCGAGCGCTGGTGGACTTTGCGGTCTATGTGAGCCTGGGGAGTGCCAGCAAGGAAGGCCTTAGCCAGTCCCTGGGTTCACATAGACCATGATGCCTGCCAGTGCTCTTGGTAGCTTCTTGCCACCCCCTATCATCCATGCCCTGCAAAGGGAGTAGGCTTACTTAACTTTAGGCAGCTGCAGGAAGAGGCAGCAGTAACACAGGCAGGCCGGGAAGTCAGCAAGTGATGATGTGAAGGCGCATGGGCTGCGTGGTGACCATGGTATATATAGGGCTCAGAGGTGGGGCGATTGGCAAGTCAGCGGCAGGCGGGTAGGGAGGCGGGGCAAGCATGGTGTGAATGGGCAGGGTGAGTGAGCGAGTGGTGACTGGGCACACGGGGGGGAGCAAGCAGAACCGGTTCGGTGATGTGGCCAGGCTGCCAGTAATACCGGTTCAGCGTATCAGTCACTATTTTTACTACCTATTCGGCCAAACTGGGCCAAACTGGTAGGAACCCACCTCTGGTGTGAACTAATAAAAATTGAAGCAGAATTTCTTCAATTTTCTGGTATGGTAATTTGTACAGGAAGCCCTCACTAAGAACTGCATTGTTCAGCAACTGTCTGAAGTTAAAAGGATGCTGAAAAATAACTTTATGGCCAATGACTGCATTTGCAACCTACACAGTGTCTATCAGTAACAGAATCCAATCCAGAATTACAATCAGTTTGTGTTGTCCTGTGCCTGACCTGTATTTTTTCTCTCCCCATGCAGGAGGACAGGAATGGGTCAGGTACAGGAGAGATTTTCTATAGAAATCACTTGTGTCTTTTTATTCCTCACAAAGCAGTGAGATTGGAGAAGAAGAGATCACAAGAGAGGAATCAAACACACAGGCTGTTTGCATAATGTACTCTGGGCTACTGACATCATTGTTTTGTTTTTGATGTGTATTCCCTCTTGTGTGTTTGTTTCCTCTTGTATATCCTTCTTCCCCAATGAATGTAAATACAAACATTAATTCCCTTCTTGTTAATTATACCAGCACCAGGGTGAGCATTCCAAAGAATGGGGGAGTAGGAAAAAGGAAAGATCAATCACAGTCACATGATTTCCCACTTAACAACTACTTTGCTGAACAAGACAGTTGCCAGTCCCAATTGTGATCACTAAATCAGGAGTACTTGTACAGCCTCATACTTTATTGTAGAATTTATAGGCAGATTTCCCCATCATTTAGGCAAAAGATTCAAGTTTACTTGACCTAAAGTGCATTCCTATTATGTCTGCAAACGTCCGTTGTCCTAAGTCCAAAACATATGTGTCTAATATTGAAAAGCTACAATGACATGGTTGGCATAATGCATGAGAAATACCTTAATTTGAAAAACTGAGTGGTTTTCAGGAGAAGCTATGAACTGAAGTTAACTAGAATTCTCTGCTCTCAATAATCCCATTTAGGTATAATATTTCAGATAAGCCTATGCTTTAATAACATTAAGCGTTCACTGATGTCAGCTTTCCTGCAGACATTCCTCACAGTAAAGAAGCCACATTGATTTCTATAAGAGCCATGACTTTGTTATACAAAGCAATGGAAGGTAAATAAAACCTTGTTATTCTTAATGAATAACCTCAGATAACTGCTCAGTACAGTAGAAGATAACATTTTGATAGCAGTATATGAGATCTAACCGTGGAACATAGATTCACTCTGTGGATTCTTTTCACCAAGGTATTATGCACAGTAGTCATTTTTCAGAATTTGTTGTTTTGGCCTCCATTATTTTCTGAATTGTGCTCCACCTTTCTCATAAAAACTGTGTTTATCTACTAGAAAAATACTTAGGAAGACTACATGCTGTTGTGTTATTGGATTGGATGGCTTCAGGACTATTTTTCTACTGTTGCAGCATGCTGATTGGTGTTATTATTAAAATAGAGGGTTTTTTGGTGAGTGGTGTTGGCAGTGTAATTCTAGAGATTCTGTTAGAATACATTTTGGTAGCAGATTCTGTTCCCCCAGTTATTGGTGTTTTAGGCATTTTACAAAGAATTATAATTTGGTTATAGCAGCCACTGTCCCAAGGAGTAATCTGTTGATGGCAGCAATCAGTGAAAGAGCCAGAACTAAGAGTATGTTTACGTACAGCCCTATTAACTTTTTATTTTTATTTTTTGGGTACCTCTCTGTGTTCTTTGTCTCATTTTCTTTTTGATCCAGTTATTTTCCTCTTTTCCTAGTGGGAGGATTTAGTCACTGATGACAGAATTGGATTGGACTGCCATGAGTCTAATGTTCTGTAATGAATTCCAAGAATAATATTTAAAAAATGTGAAATGTGATATTTTGGTTACCATATTCTGTTTTTTAGGCTTCATTATTTTCTATTGAGGTAGAGTCTGTAGGCTTTGAGGCAGATAGTTCTTCATTACAAAACTCTACACATACACACACACACACACGTCTGTATGTGTGTGTATATGTTGCATTGGATTTTTAAAATGGAGATCACTCAGCTAAATGAACAAATTCTGCCTACATTCTTGCAATTTGAAATAATTAGAACTCACTCTTTCTGGTGAATAATATAATGATTATACTTGCGAAAGTGTGTGACTTTCCATGCTTTCCATATAAATGGTATCAGGTTCCAAAATGGCACTGAAACCCCCCCCTTCAAACAGCTAATGTTTTTGGTGTAGAGAAGTCTTTATCTTATGTTCCTGCACGATCCGACAATCACCTGTGAATTGTGAAGTATTGTCAGTGCTACTGTGCAGTGCTCCCCATCACCTTTTAAAGTCTCCAGCTTCTACCCCGTGACTCCACCCCGGGGCTCCACCCACAGCACGAGTTCCGCTCACACCCCCGTCAGCTGGCATTGCATTCCTGGCTTGTTTCACTTGGTTAGTCCTCCATTACCGAAGATTGGCTCCCTGCAGGTGGAGACCCCAAACAGCTGTTTTCCAGGCCTGTCCCTCCGCTGTGCGGCAGTGATGGTAGCAGCGACCACAGCAGCGACAAAGGTGCCAGGGGGTTATGGAGGCCATAGTGAGAATGGCATTGACCACGGTGGCAGCAAAGGCTGCAGCAGGTGTGATAGTGGCTGCATCGGCAGCAGCATCTGGGTGGCCAGGTGGATCGGTCAGCATCCTCCCTAGTCCTGGCGGAATGGCAGCCCCGGCGCGTTGGAGGTGCCAAATGGTCTTTTAAAACTGTATTTTGAACTAAAACATGAATTCAAAGTTAAGTATTTATATTCAGCTTCAATAGATTGTGTACATGATATATAAAATTAATACCTTCTAGCACAACTTGCTGGTTGAGAATGTTTCTGTAGAAATGTCCAAGAACAAAAGAAACCTATGTTCCTATAGATTTCTTGTCTTGAGAAATCCCATTTTTAAATATTTACCTTGTATTTCCTGTCACTACTTTTCTATTTCTGTTGCTTAGGTGAGATCCCACTTCTGCTTATCTCAGCACATGTGGTTCACAATAGGTTCCCTCATTTAAGACTTGATCACTTGTCAGTTTTCTAGGTTTTAATTCTCATGTACTAGCTTATATTATCACTTATATATTTCAATAAATCTGTTTTAGTCCCAGATTCACTCTTATAAAGTAGGTTATTGTTGATTCTCAAAAGGTGGGAGAAATTTGAAATGATTGACGTGCATCAACTAGGAAGCTTTGGCCAATTAATGTGGGAAATAAATCACTGCAGTGATTTCTGTGGATCACTCTTTCAGATTTACTGGTCTATCAATCTGTAAAGCTAAAACAATGTTTCTTAAAATTTGGTCCTAGGACCCATAGTCCCCCAAGAGCTCAGGAGTCCTCAAAATTAAAATTATTTGCCAGCCTCTGTTGAAAAATAATGCAATGTTAAATCCCCTCAAACAAGCTTGAGGAGTGGCAGGGAATGCATCAGTTTTAGTTTTTAAATATGGTAAATATCAATAAATACAACGCACACAAACAAAAGCTCTTTTTGGATCCTACATAATTTTTAAAAGAGGGAAATGGTTGTGAGAGAAAAAAGTTTAAGAAATATTGTTTTGAAATAATTTATTTTCCCTTTTAAACTTTAGCTCTTTAAGTGGGTAAATAATTGTCCAAAGCAAATTAAAGCATAACAAAAGAAAGGAAGGAATAATAAAAAAAGACAGACAAATATGAAAATTAGGATTATAGAACATTGAAATATTGTCTGTTTAGGCATTTCTGTTGTCTTCTTTACTTCTGTTGTTTTAATTGTTACGGTATGCATTTTAATAGCTTCTTTTAGGCTACAACTTCAAAAACAGGTATATATCTTAAATTTGAATTTCTTTTTGTTTCAAATAAAATCAATTTTTTATTACAGCCATAAGGGCAAAGTTGATGTTTTGGAATCATATGATTTTGCCTGCAGAATAGCATTACCAATTTTCTATATCTGTTTTGTGTTATTGTAGAATTATAGTCTCATTTTCAATAAAAAATAATCCCAAAGCTATAATAATATTTATTACAAAATTGCAGGAGTAAAACTAGATCTTATTTGGAAGCAAAAGTTCAGACAGCATGGCACCAATCTCTAATAAACTGGACAGGAATTTAACAATATCAAGTGCCAGGTTGATATACTTCTTTCCAGAGGTGGGTTCTGAATCTTCTTACTGCCAGTTCGCTCAGGGTCACGCCTCGAGTGTGCGCGCAAAGCGTGAGAGCAAGTGCATGCGCAGAAGCAAAAATTAGCTTTTGTGCATGTGCAGAAGCAAAATCCAAGATGACGGCACCCATGGAGCGACCAACAGAACTGGCTCCGTGACATCACCACAGAGTTACTACCTAGTCTATAGAACCGGATAGAACCAGTAGGAACCCACCTCTGCTTCTTTCACTTTGCTTTTCAGTGATTTCCTGACATATATAGCATTTCTGAAATGAGGAAATTATTTTCGCTCTGTAGATGAGACCATCCCTTGCTTTCTCCATTTTACCATGTAGATAAGAATAAACAAATGTACTATGCTTTTCATTATTTATTAGATTTTTATCCTGCCTTTATTATTTTATAAATAAGTCAAGGAAGCAAACAAATCTAATACTCCTTCCTCCTATTTTTGGAACAACAACCCTGTGAAGTGGATTGGACTGAAACTGTGATTTCAACCAAAGAAAAAGAAATTATAGCCAATGGTAATATGCAAAAGTATATAAATAAATACTTTATTTGTTTAAAGTATTTAAATACATCCTTTATAATAATTTAAATAAAGACTTTAAAATATTTAAAAAAATATTTATGCATATTGTATTATTTGCCTGAAGTAACATAGTAATCTGGAATTCACACTACAGTCCTGGGGGGTATATGATGTATTTTATTTCTGAGTAGACAAATACAATTGCATTGGTGTTAACTAATAAAAAAAAAGACTTGAAAATGAAATAGTTAATGGAACAAACATCCTTAAAAATATCTGCCAGATTGTCAGTAATTTACTGTATATCTAATCTACAACTTTAAGTTTGTTTTGTTTACTCATAATCAAATAATGTGATATTATATAACTAAATAATGTGGTATTAACATTTTTGTGGTAATGTTTCATTTGATCCAGTACTTCTGATGATGTTCTCTGATAGTTGAATCATCCATAGACACTCTGAGAAGAGAAGGAAGCTTAGTCAAATGTTCTAAGAAAGAAGCAGCTTTTTTGACATCTTTGTAGAAATCAAATTTGGGTTAATCCCCTTTTCCAGTTTCTCTATTCACAATGTCAACTAGCAGAATTTTTGTCAAACAGTAGTAAAAACATTATATTTTCCTGTTACTTAACATATTTCAAATAAAATATAGCTATGTTTAATATCCCAAACATGTAAAACATTGAAACAAACATTGCGTTGGGCATTAACAGTAAGCACTTCATAACTACATCCAAAATTAGTAAACATGTAAGTATCAATAAACTGGTAACAGAATGAACCAAAATATATGGCAGCACAACTGCTTTTGAGTAAAGTAGGTTTTACTGTTGTAATAAAAATCCTTAATAAAAATATGTACAAGAGAATAATCGGGATTAGAAACAAAATTTTATGAAGAGATTTAAAGAAATAGGCATATTTGGTTTTGCGACAAGACGTCTTAGAAGAGAATATAATTATATTTTTACAATACCGAAAAAGATACTGATAATAAGACAATAAGACCTGTTATCTATTGTGTTTAAAAAAAGGCCATGGAATAATGAATTTATGTTCCAGGAAAACAATCCGGCTGCTACTGCTTTTTGTTGACTAGATTTTGCATATTTTTCCTGATTTGTACTAGTCTATGATTATGTGAATGATTTGCATATATTGATATTTAATATAATTTATAATTTGTCAATGAGAGGTTTTTAAATTATTTAGTTGAAAGTTGGGGTATAACATTGGTTTAGATTTGAGGATATGAAATTAAAACCTTTTCAGATTATGGAAAATCTTTCATATTTAATGAAAAAACATTGTAGAAAGTCTATCATAGTTGAGCTGTTACTGAAAAATGGAAAATAGTCCAAGCTATTAACTTCTTTTTATTTTGGTGTCATGTTTGAAACAATGCTTTGGGAGTTTCTGGAGGATGTTAGACATCACAATCAGTTGTGGTTATCAAAATAGAAGTCAGTTTAATCTCTACTGGTTGTTTGAATTCTTCCTCATCTTTCTTACAGTTCATGAAAAAACAACTCAGAAGTTTTGCTTATGTTTATTGGCTATAGCTTATGTACTGTAAGCCTTTCAAACAAGCCATAGTCAAACTGAACGTAACTATGGCTTGTTTGATGTAAGCTTATTTCAAACCTTTTATTGTTGCAACATTCATATATACTGTAGTCACAAAATCTGTTAAGTATAAAATTAACTTGATAAAAGTATACTGTTTCATTAGATTCTATTTGAACTTACTTTCATATTTAATAAGTAGTTCTTGATTTACAATCATAATTGGGACCAGAATTTCCATTGCTAAGCAAGGCAGTTGTTAAGTGAGTTGTGCCTGATTTTATGCCCTCTTTTGCCATGGTTTCTATGTGAATAAATGCAATTGATAAGAGAATCACATGGTTGTTAATTGAATGCAGATTCCCACATTGATTTTACTTGTCAGAAGATAGCTGGGAAGGTACATACAACCATGGGGATACTATGATGGGTTTAGGACCAAGGACTGGTTATCAGTCACTTTTTCAGTCTTGTTGGACTGAAGGATGCTTATTAATATTAACAGCTACCAGTAACAACTATAAAGCATAAGTTTTATAAGAAATTATTGAATGTATCCTTTTGAATTAGATTAACATGAAGTAATCATTTATGCAAGAAATTAACATAACCATTTTATATTTATCATTTAAAATAATAAAAAATATTAAAAATAGATTGGAAACATTATTCCTGCAGAGAACTGAAACTGGCAGCACTATGTATTCAAAACTGTCCTTGAATCTTTTAATTTACGGATAGACAACTATCTAAGCCACATCTAAAGAATAAAATTAGAAGGAGATGATGATATTGCTATAAAAACAACAATTAATCATTGTGTTCTGTTCCGTTTCCCAAGTAGTCAGTGAGATATTAAATTTCAGATTATGATTATGATTCAGATTATTATAATGGATAGCGGGTGGGCAACAATTACTTTATTGAAGCAGCAAAGGTGACAGAGATAGAAAATGACACAGAACATTGAATTATAAAAGGGGCTTCCTTTGCATGTGTCAAGGCAACATATTCACAACATAAATATAATGCTATGCTCTAATTTTACCTTTTTCATGAATGTGATTGTTGAACCTGGTTTGCTGCCAATCCCATAGTGGCTATAGTAGTCACATGATTACAAGATTGAGAGAAACAGTAGGTTTTCAATTTCTTAGATAGGTAATACTGGTATAGTTAGTATTTATACTTGGACATTATTGAAAGAATATAGACAATGGCCTTGGAAGGCAGACAGATGATCCGTTGCCAGGGCAATGACCAGAAAAACAAGACTATAGCCCAGACCAAGAGAATAGTATATGACAATCACTTAGACAGCTATCCCCTACCAATTCACATGAAAATAAAAGAAGGAAATCAAAGCCAGACTTGCAAGATTCTGTTACCATAGTGTTAGGTCTACACAGTATCTGTTTCTTATTCTGGTTTACCTTATACAAGTAGTCCTCAATTTACAACTGTAATGCAACCTGCTTATCACAGTTGTAAATTGTGACTGTCATAAAATGAATGCTGCAGTCATTAAGTGAACCAATTGCTGTTGGTGCGGTTTTTCTGAAAACTAGAAGTAACTTAGTTTTAGGCAAAATTGTTGTAAAACATGGGATGTTGCAAATGGCCTTAAATGCAACTTGGTTGCTGAGTGCCCAAAATTTAGTCATGTGACTATGAGGGAGGTGTAGTCATCAGAATCGAATCCAGGTCATATATTGTAGGTCCATTATAATTTCAGTTGCTAAGCAACCAGTCATAAGTCAAGAACTACTTGTAAACTGACAAAGTTAGCTGAGTTCCACTTCATAACTTCCAACATGATCTTCCCCTTCCTTTCAGACTTTTTACTCCTGCATTTGTTCTGCATTGTAATCTCAGTCATTCTCTCATCATGATTAAATCATCTCAACAATATTTATTTCTTACTGCTACTCAGTACTTACTGCACATTGATTTTGGATTTTCTCTGTCCGTGTTTTATTGCACATACCGTACTTCTTAAGTTACCTATTCTGATTGCCTTTAATTTATATTTATGTTTTTCTTGAAATGCTCAACTCCCATTTTCATATAATAAAGTTATGTGACAGAAAGACATATTTCCTAAATTTGACAAACATTCCTTTATTTTACCTTTATTATTTTCGTATCTTAAAATTTTGCTCACAATTTCCCCATTCATACTAAGCATTGTACTAATTGGATGCAATGCAAATTCATTACATGCTTTCATTCTTCATGATATAAAATTTTCCAGGGAATGGAGGATAATTTATCTTTAGTACACTAATTTTCAGATTCATACTCCCTGTTATGTCAGACACAAAAGTTCCAAGCCAAAAGCACAACATTAGCAGCATAAAAAAGCATAGATATATTCACATCCCCAAACAATACTTCCCAACAATGCAGACTTTATATCTATCATACAGTGTTATTGCTGTATTTTATACTCAATTTTCATGTTTGTACAAACATTCCATAATACCGTTCTGTTTCAGGACTTTGGCTCATTATGAGTCTTGTACCCTAGTTGTCAGACCTGCCCCAAAATAATCATTTAGGAAAGCATACTCTCGACTCCAGTTAATTGAAGTGAAAGTAATTTTTATTAAAGATGTTGGTTGCAGGAAGGTGAGGTGGAATTTGAAGTTCCTGCTCACCGATACAAAGAGCCAAACCCATCGTTCCCCATCCCTTCCCCCAATGTCTGGTCTGTTGCCACCCAATCACCAGAATGTGGGAAACTGGATTGTTTAGATTGCTTGAATTTCAGAACAGGCAGCTTTGAAGATACCTAGCGTAACCAGTACAGACAGCTCTAGTCTTCTTCACACGTCAGCTCCCTCTCTCCAATTCCCATCATTAGATACACAGGTGTGGATTGCCCCAAATGCCTTCCCCCTTCCCTTCCCCTTTGATGGCAGGATGGCAGCAATCAAAATTCCACTGAACACCTCCCAGGCACTCTGAACAAACTAATTCTTCTTTGTCAAACTCACTGACAAGAACCAAAAGCAATTTCCAAACACTCAACTTGGCACCGCTTTTAGGCTTTCACTCAGCCAAAGACTCTAAGATGCAAGGAACTGCAAGACAAGAATCTTTATTACTAATTAAAATAGAGACACTCAGGGGAATTGATTTTTCCCTGTCAACATTAAGGTGCAGCTTCTCCTTAAGCCCAGCTGCAGTTTAATTCTGGTACTGTTTCCCAACCTACCATGGCATTGTGTGCTTGCCAAATAGAAAATCTTTTTATTTCTTCTCTTCTGACAGACTAGGCACCAAATGACGCTAATTTAGTCAAATCGACAGAGTTGTTTTTTTTTATTAAATTTATTTGCCACATATCTCGTAGCTCAAGGTGACTCTGGGTGGCTAATCACAGATCTGCTAGCAGAAGTCATCACAGATCTGTAAAAAGGTAAAGCAATTACACTGAAACATTCCATATCACAAGATGGAAATATGATCAGATATTCTCAACAATAAAATAGCACGAAAAGAATTGAAAGGCTCCAGTTGTAGCAGTATGTCAGAGGTGGAATAGAAGTGAATAGCAGGCCCTAGTTCAGGACTCAGAGGAGCAATATTTGGTAAGTTAAGTCTGACGGCACAGATTGGGAAGCCTAGTTTTGCTCCTTTTGGAATATTCAATCTCAAACAAGCCTTCCCATTGGAGTTACTGTACATGTAGAAACAACTAATGTCACTTCAATGCATTTTTTTTGGATTGGCCTCAACACCCAGAGTTTTACCAAAAGTGATAGTGCCGTTATTGAACACTTGGAAGACTATTTGTTTATAGTTATCTGAAAGATGTACTCATCATAATGAGTTTAATATAGAAAGCCATGAGTAGCCTGCTTGACACTTCAATGTTACCTATAGTATAGTTTCATTGTAAATTTTGCCAAGAATATGACCATGCTCTTGAAGCAGATCCTGTGCCTGGGAGTCACCAAAGTCACGGAAGAAAGGATTTTTTTCCTATCTCAAGAAACAAACCGTCAAGATACAGTGAATGATAGCTTAGCATTCAGGAGGCTAGCTCTCATGATACTAGCAAGATTACATGGGATGTTTATCATATATCAGCCTGACCTAACTACAATCCCCTTGTTCTGGGATTGGCTTACTTGGCAAATGTTGATGCTTTATTGCACACAAAATGAAGCGACCTATTTATTAGGGTATACTGCAACTGAATCATGTGCTCCATGTCTTTAATTTCAATGCTTTTTTCATCTTTCTGAATTAAAGGTATTTTTGTTACTTTTTAGAGTGAGATTGGTGGCATATAAATGTAATGAATTATTTTTGCCTTATCTTCTGACTTTATAGAAGGCACCTGAGATTTGGTGCCAAAACAATCTGAGAACTTCACACTATCCTTATTCCAAACAATAATTGTTGCAGCTAATTCCATCCAGTTTGCATGGGGAATGTCAGTCAAGTGATTGAGGTTATTACCTCCAGTCACCATCTTGATAGGGGAGTAATCACGGGAATCTTGTCACTATAGGTGAAAGCAGTTCTGTTGTCTCTGAAAGCACTATTAGATCAGATCACAGGATGGGCTCTCTGGTTTCAGTTTCTGGCACTGCACATGTGTCGCTACCTTGTTTTCAGCCTTTTTTTGTGGAATTTTTCAGATTTTTTTATTGCACATGCGCACGCTCACGAGTCACATGCGCGCCCATGAGGCATGCCCCACATGTACAAGAGTTATTTTCTCAGAGGTTCAAGCTTATTCTCACTCTCGGCTAGAGGTGGGTTCCTACTGGTTCGGACCGGTTCTAATGAGTAGGTAGTAGACCACTGGTGACATCACGGAGCCGTCTTTTTTTAATTATTTTTTGGGGGAAATGTTTTTTGAATGTTTTTTGCTTGTTTTTTTCTTCTTCTGTGCATGTGCAGAAGTCGAGTTTCCGGCACCGCGCATGCGTCGCTATCTTGTTTTTGGACTTTTTGGGGTGGAACTTTTGGGATTTTTTTTACTGCGCATGAGTGCGCCCATGAGGCACACGCACACAGCACGGGAGGCAGCGAGCCGGCGGCGAGGTAAGTTAGAACCCACCCCTGCTCTCAGCAATTCATTATCTCCACTCATGAGACTTGTCCAACCTAGAGAAAAAACCTGGCACAAGCTTAGAGAATTATCTTAAAGTTTCAGATTCTTCAGTATTCTTTAGAGAACTAGACAGCTGGTAGCCTTTTTATTTCTTACAAAAAAAGAAACATGGAGAGATACATTATGCAATACACAGACAGCAAACGGTAAAAATACAGTGTCTTGCCACATTTAACTAGCACAAAACAGCTCTTCAGTATCAGCCCATTTGGTCAGAATGGCATCTATAATTATATATATTTTAACATATAACATAATTTTAATATAAGAGTATTGCACCCTGTTAAACTAGAGTTTCCCCCAAAATATGTCCCATTTTACTGAAACCAAAGTTTTATTCATTTTATTAAGGAAAACTATTTCCTGGCATTCACACATATGCGCAGTCTTACTTAAATTTATATCACCAGGATGGCCAAGCATTAGTGATGGATGATGGGAGCCGTTTGATACAGATACAGAAGAAACCTATCTTCTTGGTCTCTGCTGGGCAAGTTGTTGTTACGTAAATTAAAAGTTACTTCCCAGTTTATGAGAATTAACACTATCCATCTCATAATCTGTTGTTATAATGAGGACCTTAAGTTGTTGCATACACTTTCTCTTTGGTTTCTTGCCCCCCTTCCCCCAGTACACATTGGCTCTGCTTTGAGCTTATGGCTAACATAAAAATGACTGCTTTTCCTGTAGCAAAAAAAATAGATTTATTGTATGTCATATTTTTTCTATACACTTCTGCATTCTAGAGACAATGTCTGCTACTGTTTATTGATTCAAGGTGAAAACCTTAGCTTTGCTCCTTTTAATATCATTAAAAGTTGTTTTAAGCAAATTAGAAGTGGATTCAGTTTGGCAGTAGATATAACTCTCTAGAGTTGTGCAAAGAATCAAATATGGAAACAGATGACATTTAAATAAACTTAACTCTATAGTCAGTACAGTATTGCTGCACAGCATTTACTCTGAAGAACCTAATTTATGTGAGATCCTGCAATTTTTGCTTCTAATTGCTATTGATTTCTGTGATCTCTGATTCTGATTACCGGTATATAATTGAATCTTTATGCTGTTATACTCTGGATAGATAAATGTCTTACTTGGTTCCGTTTTGGATTAATTCTTATGTTTCTCATGAAACCAATTATTTTGATTAATCTTATTAAAAATAAAATCAATATCATGACATTTCGATCCTAATATGGATTTTGTTCTTGGTTGCAACAGTGGACAAGTTGCCTAAGGAGTATCTTCAGGACTATCTAACTTTAAATTATTTTGGTTGGGTCCTGAACTGTACTGTATGCAGCTCAGGTAGTTCTTCACACACAAGATTGTTTGGTTCATGCCAGGCTTGATATCTCTTTGGAAAATGCCACACTTGCATGCTTTATTGTTACAGCATTACATCACTGCTGTCATCTAGCTGAATCAATTGTGTTGCTTCTCCCCTGACAAACACTATTTGTATGTTATAGCCCTTTCTAGCTTGATTTATAATGTACCCTCTGTCTTCCAACGATCATTTAGCTCTTTAATACTTCTGATTTTCAAGAGGAATTGTCTTTAAGGTAATAAAGCCTTTATTTAAAAAAACAGTTAGTGGATCCAATCAGTATTAATAATTTCAATCAGAATAGAGCTGGAAGGGACCTTGGAGATCATCTAGTCTTGCCCTCTGCTCAAGCAGGAGACCCTATACCATTTCAGACAAGGGGCTATCTTAAAAACATCTAGTGATGAAGCACCCATAACTTCTGAAGGCAAGCTGTTCCAGTGTTTAATTGTCCTCACTGTTAAGAAGTTTCTCCTTAATTCCAGGTTGCTTCTCTCCTTTCCATCCATTGTTTCTTGTCCTGCCCTCTGGTGCTTTTAAAAATAAATTGACCTCCTCCTCTTTGTGCAGCCTCTCAAATACTGGAATACTATTATCATGTCCCCCTAGTCCTTCTTTTCTCTAGACTAGCCAAACCCAAATCCTGTAACCGTTCTTCATATGTTTTAGTCTCCAGGCCTTTAATCATCTTAGTTGCTCTTTGCACTTTGACAGAGTCTCAACATCTTTTTTTGTAATGTGGGGACCAAAACTAGATACAGTATTCCAGGTTTACTAAGGTTTTATAAAGCAGTACTAACAAGGTTCCTCTCACAGTTACTGTTTTTGAGCCAGGTTTCGCCTAATCTTTACTTGTAACTTTGGTTTTTCCTGCCCAGGTGTAAAATCTTACCCTTTTCCACATTAAATTTCATTTTGTTGGATAGAGTCCATAGTTCAAGTCTGTCAAGATCTTTTTGGATCCTGAGCTTGTGTTCTGGAGTGTTGGTTATTCCTACCAGCTTTGTGTCATCTGCAAATCTGATGAGTTCCCCCTCTATTCCCTCATCTAAGTCATTTATGAAGATAATGAAGTGCACACTTTAAACCCAAGAATACACTAAAGCAGAAGCTTGTCCATCCCAAGGATAAAACACCCAGACACAAACTGAGCAACGTAGAATATGCAATACAAGTGCAGATATGTACATTGGGGAAACAAAACAAGCAGTTCATAAATGCATGGCACAACATATGAGAACAAACCCATCAGGACAAGATTCAGCAGTCCATCTGCATTTAAAAGACAAAGGCCACTCTTTTGAAGACAGCAAAGCCCACATTTTGGACAGAGAAGACTGCTGGTTTGAAAGAGGGGTCAAAAAGGCCACCTATGTCAAAATTAAACAGCCCTCTCTCAACAGAGGGGGAGGGATACTACATCATATATTTCCAGTCTAAAACACAGTGGTTTGATGGTCAAGTGACTGAGTAGGCGTGGCCAACTTGACATCACTCATGCCCACTCACATTACCCCCCACCAAGCCACTCCTACAGGAAAAGGTAGGAAAAGTTCCCTTCCTTTAGCATTCTGCTAAATGGTGCCTCATCCCCTGCCCCACCTGCCACCCCCAAATTGTGCCCCATGTGAGACACGCATCTTACCGGAGACTGCCAGCTCCACTATGTCTCTCAGCCGTTGCATGCAGGGAAACACTTTGCCACAGTAAAGAAAAACATTTCGCGAGTATGTGAAGTTGTTAATTGTCTCACACTTACGAGAAGTTTTTCTTTACTGTGGCAGTGTTTCCCTGCACGCAATGGCTGAGAGACGCGGTGGAGCTGGCAGTCTCCAGTAAGATGCGTGTCTTGTGGCACTCCCGCCCCACCTGCCACCTCCAAATTGCACCCCACTGCAAAACATTCAAGCGGCAGTCAACCAAAGGCCTTACAGAAACTGAGCACACCAGGCCCAAAAGGCGATTGAGCCTCATCATGGTGCCTCTGCCGGCTCAGGGCAACGGGCTCAGCTGCAGCCAGGACGAGCCAAGAAACTGCGGGAAGCCTCCTGCATGTTGCACCCTTTTCCCAACCCACTCCTGACCTTTGCCTGTGCCTCCACGCCATTTTCAGCTGCCCACCTCCTTGGTCGGCTGGCTGGCCTGCCAGAGAATGGCCATCTTAGCAACACCGTCAGCTCAAGTTTCAAGTCTTCATGGGTGCGGCAGGAGAGGCCAGTGGCGGAAGAACAGGGTAGCTGCAGGAGAGGGCCATGGTGGTGGGAAGGGCGAAGCCGGCGGCCTGCACGCTGCAGATTCCGGAGAAGCTGGCCAGCGGTGGGAGGGGGTCGACGGCCCGGAAAGCTTCTAACAATGTGACTGCGAAGGTTGTCGGGCTGTCTGCCCCCTTCCCTGCCACGGTTGCAATGCCAGCAGCTTCGGAAGATGCTGGCTGGCAGGGAGAGGAGAGCTGGCTCAGCAACCGTTGTAGCCCCCGTCGCATCTGGGTAAAAACCCTCTGAGCATGTGCAGTAGGCTTTGCGCATGCGCAGAGGGTTATTTTGGAGGACCAGTTCAGGGGTGTGGCCAGCTAGCTGTTGCTGCTAGTTCGGCGAGTGGGGGGCAAATTTCCGCTAACAGTTGTATATGACCAGTCAGAACCGGCAGCAACTGACCACTGGTGTTAAGTGAGAAGAAACAAGAGCTTTTTTTTTTGTAATAGCAGCCACATAGGAAATATAAAGATATTATCCTTACTGGTGGTGGGTATCTACTGGTGGTGGGTATCATATTATATAAATAAAAAGATAGCATCTTAAAAACTAAAGGACAGGCTTCAAGTGTAATATCTATCTGCAAGGCCACTTCTAGGCCATGCCTATACTCAGAGGTAATCTTTTTAAAAAATTAGAAAATTGCAGCCTGCTACTTTGGAAATATATTTAGCCCATCTATCCCTCCGATATTTGCTAAATATTTTCAAATGGATAATTATATTAAATAACATGTTTACAAATGCTCCAAAGTACTGCACACAGAAGTGAACAAACATCTTTAAATACAGAAGAAAGTTTGCGTAACCTTACATAAGATTTCGTTTTTGAATAGAACTGCTGCCTTGAACAGAAATAGTCATAGGGCGGAACTTCAATATACCTTCTAGCCAAGGAATGATTTAAGACTGCGATGACCACTAAAGCAATTACTTTAAGAGAATGCTTATAGCATGTTTTCAAAACTCCAGATGTGCCTAATGGTTTCTAATATAGTATTTCTGCAACAAACTAATTCTTAGGAACATGCAAAAGATAAGTGTTTTCTCTTCAGAATTTTTAGTTAGTAATAATTTAGGATTTCAACATATTTATTGTAGTTTACAACCCAGAGTTAGTTTGAATTGAGGTATAATTTAAAGGCAATCAGCATAATTTGCAATATAGATAATATTACCAGTACAAGTATGGTGCTAGCAATTTCATACTGGACTTTGAACCAGATTTCAAAATATTTGATTCTCTGGTAGATCTATCCATCTTTTAAAATAAATTAAATATATAAATATTGTAGTCAATCTTCCTAATTGTGTTGGACCTTTAGGTAATAGATATAATTAAACCACACTGACCTAAACTGTTATTGCTGCTGGTTGGCCATGAAGCTACTCTATCCTTTAATGTTTTCTTTTTACATGGGTCATCCAATTTCACAGAAAGTTCCACTTCTTCCTTCCTGATTTCTCGCACAAGCTGCATACGACATCGTGTGAAATCTTGAAAGGAAATTTTTCCATGTTCATCTGCACCAAGCTGATGCATGATTTCAATCACAGATTCTTCCATGTTCAGTTGGCGACACACCATCAGCAAATCATTCCTAAAGAAAGAAAGAATAAAATCCAAAATGAATTTAATAAAAAATGCCAATATGTCTAGTTATTTTAAATATAATAAAGTTAATGAAGGCTATTTTTTCTCAGTAAGAGACTTTAGAGATAACCAATTTCAATCAGAGCAAAGATGTCTGATTAAAGAAACAATTTATATAATCCAATATTTTTGCTACAATAAAGATTCTGCCCATCCTATCTCATTTTTATTAAAAAGATTTGATGCTTTTTCAAATAAGAAGAAATGATACCATCTCTGAATTTATATAAGGGAAGAATAGGGTGGTGCAAAAAAGAAAAATATTTTCTGGATTCAAAATATATATACTTCTGCATCTTCATCCCGGTTAGTAGCTGGAAAAGAAAATATTGGCGGGATACTGGCAAATAGCACCACAAGTATTTATGTATGATATATGTACTGTATATGTGAATTTTTATTTCTCTTAAAGTAGGCTGCAAAGTATTTGAAAAACATTTCACGCATCCCCATACAAAAATGTTGTAAATATATACAGAACACAAACAAAATGGAAAGTATAACATTAAACTTTTCCCTCTGAAATCATTAAGATTCTGTTTTTCTCTATTATTTCATGTGCCTGTTCCACACTTTTGTGAGAATTGAACCTACTAATATAACTTATTCTATAACTAGTTTTTCATTTTTAAATTTTGCATAATATTGTTGAGTGCCTTTTGTATTGAAAATATAGGCAATGAAATTGTTCATGATTGGTAAAATAAATCCCTGCAATGCTGGCTTACTAGTAATATTTTGAAACATTTATATGAAGCTTCCAGCGGCTTCTACCCGGGGTTGACATGTCGCAGTCCACCCTGCCCCATCCCCCACACCACCTGCCACCCCTAAATTGCATTCCTAAATGGGTTGGGTGGCTAAACAAGGTGCAGGAGCCCTGCCATGCATGGTGAGGGGATGGAGAAAAGAGACGGCAAGGGAAGCCACATTTCGCTCCACATGTCTCGCTTCTCCCCTGCTCCAACTTCCATCCCTCTCTTGATAAAGAGATGGCGGGGAATGGACACAGCCAGGCTGCTGTTGCCATTGGAGTGAACTGGGTCATGAGATGCACGTCTTACTTTTGCAGCTCCGTCACATTCCTCAGCCTTGTGTCCAGGGAAAAACATAATAAAAAAACGACTGGCAACCGGGGCCGAGAGGCAGTGAAGGGAGCCGAAGTTCTGCATGGAGCTGGAAGCATAGAGTGGGACGCACACTTACAGAGTGGCTGCTGCTGGAAGACTCTGCCCCGGCTGTCGGAAGACTCAGCAGCAGGTGGCTGCCCCTAACAGCCTCTTACCGCTAGGTTTGTGAATGGCACTCTGCCCGGCCGGTGGGGGTTGTCTGCTGGGTGGGCACTATGTGGCAAGAGGTGCCAGGCAGCTGCTCTCTTGCGAGTGGGGTGGGAATTTGAAGGCAAGGGGGATGGATGGGAGGCAGACGATCACCAAAAACACTGGGGAGAGAACAGAGGCAGCTCCTGATCTGCTCAGCTGATCTCCGGGTTGGGTTTAAGGGGCCCAACTGCCACTAGTTGACCAGGGAAGCGAAGGCCTGCCTCCTGTGTTGCCCACCCCCACCCCTTCACTAGGGCTTATTTTCAGGGGAGGGCTTAATTTACGCCCACCCCAAAAATCAGGCTTGGTCTTATTTTCAGGACATGTCATATTTTCGGGGAAACACGGTAGCATTTCAGACAAATGATTATCCAATCTCTTTTTAAAAAACGCCAGTGTTTTTTTGTTTTTGCTTTTTGCTGGAGGTAGATTAAAATTCAACCTAATGTTTGACAGAAGAACAAGAAATATATTTGGATGACTGGAAACTGCAACATAATTATTAGATATGTACACAGAAATGGAAAAACTGAATCTTTCACAATAGCAGAATGGATTGTGAAGATGCTTGAATTGACAGAAATGATAAAACTGACTTGTTTGATCAGAGACAAAACAATAAGTACTTTAAGTACAATAAGATTGGAAACATTATGGCCTTTCTAATGAAAATAAAAAAGGAAGTAATGATTTATGGATTTGATAAATAGAATATTTTATTTGGCCAAGTATGATTAGACACACAAGGTGGGTCTAGGACAATTTGATACAGCCAACTCACTACTCTCGGCTTACCAGTGCCAATTCACCACTGCCATTTTGCAGCAGGACAACTATATATGGCTAACTTGCTGCAGGAATAACTCACTACGGCAGTGGTTCTCAACCTGTGGGTCACTACCCCTTTGGGATTGAACGACCCTTTCACAGGGGTTGCCTAAGACCATCGGAAAACACATATTTCCAATGGTCTTAGGAACCAAGATACCGTTCCTCTATCAGTCTCCAGGCATTGGGGAGCTGAAGCTAGCCATATTTATGTAATTATCTATTATATTGGATAGCAGGAGATAGAGGGGGGGGTGAGAAACCTCATATCTTTGTCCCGATGCTCTTTGTGGAAGTGTTTGGGGGGTCGGGACCTAACGCGCCCGTATGTTGTGTTGTGTTGCGCCTTCAGATGATCACCGAGCAGGCCTACATCCCACTTTCCCGCGGAGCCGAGGAGCAAAGCAAATGCAGTAGCAATGAATCCGAGCTTCACATTTCGTGGCTCAACAGAGCTTACAGCCTTTATTTTGCCAAGGTATCGGTGGGAAGACCTCCAAAGGTCCGCCTTGAAGGAGAGCCGTGGTCAGAGCGGGAAAAATGCCAGGGAAGTAGATGAGGGCAGGGAAGGAATGCACCTCGCATGACCTGAGAAAAACCAAAAGTGAAGGAATCAGCCCGATGTTGGAAGGGGAGGAAAAAATTCGGTAGTCAGAGAAATAAAATGAAGAGATCCCCCCAACCCTAGTTTGATGAAGCTATTATTATTATTAATTATTATTAATATTATTAAGCCGTCACTAAAGGCACTGAAGAAAACAGCCGACGAATCAAGTCAATCTCCTTCCTTCTGCCCTGAGGAATCTCCCGGGAGGGCGACCAAGCACAGAAAGCTGCGAGCACAGGCAAATAAATGTTCGCCTTGGCCAGGCCAGGCGGGCGGCGAGCCTTCCTTTGCCCTGCCTCGACTTTTGGACTTTTCTTGCCCCTCTCGACAGGAGACTTAGCAGTGAGAACACCTACTTCAAAGGCGCCGGGAACCGTAAGTGCGGTGTAGCCAAAGCCAGGCCTGAGGGTTGGCAGCTGGGGGAGTGGATGGATGGAGAGAGGGTGGGGAGAGAAGGTTAAGAGAGGTAGTTGCTAGCAGGATTGGCTGGTTAGAAAAGCCTGTGGCTCGTTCCAACCCAAGGGCTGTGGGAATGGCGCGGCAGAGGTGAGCAAAGGAGAGAAAAAGAGAGAGTGCTTCCCAGGCCGTGCAGTTCGCAAGCGACTTTAGCCTCCTTGCTT